>OX246739.1:18637023-18782023 GCA_945910005.1 Isoperla grammatica
TTTAGTAGCGCGTATCATTCGTCACCAATGACGGCGAAGAAACCGCTCTACGAAATTAGGTACAACCATACGACGCATTCAAGTGCAATGCTGGTTCTTTCAGCTTGATATCGTTAGATAACTCATTGTCTTGTGGGTTGTTCCTGCTTCCAATGCAGAAGATCCGGGGTTTAGTTGCCGGTTCTGGCTGGGGATTTTAAACTTTGGAAATAATCGGCTTTAATCGAGCTATATGATAGGGCCTACTGGTGTACATATAAACGGTGACTAAAGCCGTCATAGCAACATAAACACATCATAAAATGTATAAAATATGTCCCCCAGTGAAAATTAGTTCTTGTGACTGAGTGGGTAGACTATATAAATACAAATGTATTTATTTTATTGTTATGTACGTACGTACCCTGACCCCAGTCTACTCCGCAGGGGGAGGCAAAGGTATTTAAAAACGTATTCATACGTTGGCTACAGAATCAACGTAGAACAGCTGATTGTAGCATCCAGTAGGCTGTGTGCGTGTTGCTAATGGTGAATGGCGTGCATAGACATAGGCTCTAGCCAATTCAACATAATTAAATTGATTTAAAACATAAATATGTACTATTTTACGCATGCGCCTTACATAATTGGAAAGATACAGTAACAGGTAACATAAAAAAGTGATTTTTGTTAAATTTCGTTGAAAAAAAAATATTTTATGTTCACTCCGTAAATACCCGTTAAAGGGTCATAGTCATGGGCCATACCCCCCCCCCCCTCTACACCAGCCGCCCGATATATGGAAAATGAGCATGTTTGTTTCACAAGTACCCGGAAAACAATAGTTGTAGAAAAATCAGCCTAGGCCTACATGTATTTTGCAATTTCTCTAATTTCTTTAGAGCCAAACTAGCCTCTATTACAGTTGATACTGGGAACAATATTAATGTCAAGTAGTCAGTAGACTAAAGAGATAAACCCTGACAGTTTAGAAATTTCTCTGTGGGTGAGGGGGGATGAGGGGGGGGGGGTTGCCTGTGGCCGGTATCGAACCAGGGACCTCCCAAATTAGTCTAGCGTCTTATCCCTGGCCATCTGTATCGGTATCGGTGTATCGGTACAATATGACTACTTAAATGCGCTAGTGGGGGAAGTTAAGCTAAGTTCCCATAGGTCTGGTTGCGTTTTTCCAACGCAGCCCACTGCGTTCTCGCAGATAACTAAAAATATCTTTAATTTTCAACACGTCATATGATCCGCGTACTGTACGTTGATAACTTGATGCTTCGAAACTTAAAATTTAACGTGTGTCAACGCAGTGGGTTGGGTTGGAAAAAAACGCAAGTATGGGAACTTGTAGCATGTTTCATAGCGTGAGTGGATAGCTAGGCCTAGGCCTAGGCCTCATTCAAACACAACAATTTGGTGCCCACTTTGTAAATCTTGGGGGGAGGGTTGCCTCTGCCACCGGGCTATAAGGCCCAGCCGCAGAAGAGAGCAAAGATAGATAGGGCCTAGATAGATAGATAGAATGACTTACCCCCGCAGAGGCCGTAATGGGCCGTGATGCTGCCATATTAAAGTTAAGTTGTTGTTACTGGGAATATTATTTAATGTATGCAAAAATATGATTGTAAACAAAAATTATAAGAACACGTTTTGTATTTTTCTGTCATTAAAAGCCAAGTTTTTGTCTACGTGCAACAATACTCGACGCATTGCATAGTAGCAACAAATACCTTAATAGTAAATCCCCTGGCGGGGGCTGTTCGAACTATTTGAAGTTTACCAAACCTCCGCCAGGGGTTTTCCTAAGCCCCAAGGTCTGTCAATGCCCTGGCGGAGGTTCGGTAACGTAAACCTACGAGCCCACCTTGTTCACACCATGGACTTACAACTATCTGGATGTGCAACATGGTTGGAATACGCGTCTGCGATTCCCATTTCCGGTTTTTGACATTCTCGGACATTTTAGCCCCTATCGCTAAGCAATTACACATCAACAGTCACAACAACAATGTGAACAATGTCAAAATCCGAAACTTAAGGGTTAAAATGGCTGCCCACCGCCTTCTTCCGTGGCTATTTAATTGGTACATTGATTTGTTAGCTGACTCAGGTCCAGTAACGAAGTTACTATTATAAGTCCATGTTCACACCAAGGTCCACTCCACTAGATCGGTAGTAGCGTGCGCGCAGCATGCGCGGAGTTCGACGACACCCCGCCAGGGGATTTAGTGGACCTTGCTTCACACTAGCCTACGTTCCTTAACCTCAGTTAAGGTAACTGAGGTGATTCCATATCACGTGACTGTTAATCACGGAAGCTTCCTCTTGCCGCTCAAATTGGAGGGTTAGTTCGGCACTCTTTGTTAGTAAGCATCAAGCAAATGAGTGTGTACTTTTTTATCAAGGTCCACTAGATCGCTAGTAGCGTGCGCGCAGCAGTTCGACCACACCCCGCCAGGGGATTTAGTGAACCTTGCTATTTTATTTCTTAAAATCTTTTGCTCTTCAAGTGCTTTGGAATAATCCAAGTGGCTTTGTCTTCAAGTACTTGCAAGACATTCCTGCTGCTTGTGTAACGCAAAAAATATGTGGATTTTCGTTGACATTTATATATTATTTGATTGGGGTTTAACAACGTACTCGACATAGGTCACATGACGTCGGGAAATGATTGGCGGAAAGGGACCAGGAAGACGGAGTGCATGACAGGGGCAGTAGTGAAGGATCTTAATTAAGCCAGCTACACACGGGAAAGAAACTTATTTCGTAAAATCATGGCGTGTTGTTCAAGTTTCCAATAGGGAATGCGCATCAAAACTAAATATTCCTCAAAGTACCTTAAAACGAAAGATCATTGTCTAAAGTATGGGGTATTGAACTTACGTCATAACACTTGTCATCAACTGCCTCCTTGATAGTATTCTTAATTAACCGCCAGTTGGACATTTTACAATTACATTTAGGATACACTGAACATGGATTTATAATAGTACACCTCCATGCACTGACTTTACAACTGTTTTCTTCAGAAAATACATTTTGACACAGTATTTACCAAAATGTGTTTAAACTTATGCAAATATTTAACAAAATGTTGTGAATTAATGTTGAGCAGTATTCATTTACTAACTAGAACCAAATACCTTAGTAACCAGCTGCGCTAGAACTAAACGTTGATTCTACAAAAGGTAGAATTTCAGTATTATTTCTATGATATAAAATGATTACTTATAGAGTTATGACGTCAAAGTCTCCTAATCACATGCAAGATGGCGCAGGACTTTGAAAAGCTGTTAAAGCTATATTAATGCACCTTTCGAGCCGAAACCAATAAGGTCCAATTTAATTCTAAACTTAACCTAAATATTTATTTTTACTTGAGGTAAGCAGTAAGCAAATAAAAAAAAGTGTGAGCATGACTCAAAAGACATTTTTCCAAAACAAAAACTTTATTTTAGAAACCATAGTTAGAAACATTTCCAATACACACCAAACAATTCCATAGCAACCGTGTAAAGGCCCCGTGTGTTGGCGCAGAGAACAATTCCATAGCAACCGTGTAAAGGCCCCGTGTGTTGGCGCAGAGAACAATTCCATAGCAACCGTGTAAAGGCCCCGTGTGTTGGCGCAGAGAACAATTCCATAGCAACCGTGTAAAGGCCCCGTGTGTTGGCTCAGAGAACAATTCGTGTAATATGGCCAACAAGGTAATTACATTTTAATCACGTGATGCCACCAATACCGGAAACATTTTCTCTGTATAGGAGCAAAGAAATTAATCTTTTCGAAACTTATTTTCAAAACACATTTCCTGTGTCGCTTTGGTTAGAGAAGACTAGTTACTTTGGGAGTGGAATGAACGGGCCATCTTCAGTGTCTGTTAACGTCAGTTTACTCTATATAGCCCTGACCACAATTGTCGGTATCAGGATCACCACCGCAATCCGGAAATCGTGAAGAAACTAACAACGTTCTTATGGCGCTGTTAACAATAACATCGTAATATCCTAATAACATAGCATGGGAAAACGTGCGATTGCGATCCCAATCCCGACTACATCACGATGCCGGCAATTGTGGTCGAAGCTTAATTTAATTGTAGGTATGCAACGACGCTATGCTATTATATGTAGCTTTGCTGCGCATCGACAACAAGTCTGCGGCAGATGATGTCCCTGTCTACGTCTCTCCCTCTGGAACTCCAGTTCTTCCTCCGCATTCTTTGCCATCGCCTCTTCAAGTCTCACGGTGAACCGGGCCGTATCGAGCGTTAGCCGCTCTGTGGTCCTTTTCGCCTCGAGTTCTATGGCTTCCGCGTCTGCGGCCTTGTAATAGGACTTGGCCGCTTCCAGAGAACGCTTGGTTGTCTCTTCTTCTATGTCCCTCAACGACGCCCTGGCCCGGGTTTCACGCAGTAACACCTCGTTTAGTTCGTTGTTCCCTGGACATTCCTTGGGACATTCCTGGCAAGAAGCTACCTCCACGGTGTTGAAGGTACTTTCTGCGGTAGTTGGAACTGAAAATATACCATGCTTCATTTAAAATAAATACATTTGTATTTATATTCAACCCTATCTACACTATCAGGTAGATTTAACTCAATTTCCTAACCTTAGCATTGAACCCTGGACCTTCTGCATTGGAAAAAGGAATAAGACCAACGGTCAAACATCTGTACTCCAGCGACTTCGAGTAAACAGTGAAGCTAAGATGAAGCCTAGTTGTTTATTCATCCTTCGATTTATGCAGGGTACAAGTAAGGATTTCATTATTTTTATTCGATAACTGTGATCATATGACGTCGGAGATGAAAGGAGGGAAAGGGATAAGTAGGACGTAAAGGGAAGGAAAAAGGTATAGGGAAGATGTGGACTGCTTTCATCCGGCTTCGCCACCTCGACCTCTCCTGCTAGGGTGACTATACCAGAAGGACAGAAGGATACGCTTACGCCGGCATACCTTTCAGGATCAACAAAGCACACAAACCTACTTACCACGATAGGGAAGCAATCCCTTGGCAATCAGGACATGGTGCCTACATAGGCAAACTATAACTATGACTATATGTTTAAACATAGCTACAATAATACAAGTAAATCTAAACTAGGTACTAAGTTGATGACCACTTTCATTCCAATAAGCCATTGCTTCAATCACACATTCGTAACTAGGTAAGTAACAGGTAAGTTAACAATGCTAAACCTCATATCACACCTATATGCCCCATTTTCTCCGACACCTCCAGTGGGTCCTTCAGGGCAACGTGGGACACCTGACACTTAAGAATCATCCCGTCATGCTCTGGTATCAACGTGAACGTCAGCCTCTGCGATATGGAGTCTTGCATCCACGGCCAGCACCACACGTCCTGAGGATCGGTCGGAGAATCGTCCGTAGAGTCTTGCGCCAGCAAGTGACTCGGAATCAGAAGTTCGATAATGATCCACCCTTGACAAGGGTTATACTCATTCTCTTTACGTGGACACGACATTATATAACCACTTCACGCTACAAGATTTCGCGAAATGGAATCGCACAAAAGTAGTTTCATGTACCTAATACTCTGAGAACGCCCGCAAAAACATAAAAAAAAAATACTAAAAAAGTGCACTCAATAATTTTTAATATTATAGACAACATGGTAATCAATTCGTGTCCCAAACAACAATCTTAACAAATATTATAGTATACACATTGTACGTATGGTCTTAACTATTACGAATTCACACAATATTGTCGATTATTAATTGCTTTTTCAATATTGTTTAACGTTCTTAATTAATGATCCAGAAAAAAAGTAACCATCACAGTTTTAATTATCGCGAATATACAATCGTTAGTCATATGCACAGGCAGTGTCAAGTTAAGTATAGCATTTGTTGTTATGGAATTGTTTCATTACATGCTATTTTCCATAAGAAAAACAAACTCCATAGAAACCATAAACAAGTATTCTATAGGAAGGACTCCGGTGAAAATCTGCATGAAATTTTTTTTAATCCGATTTTTTTTTTTTTTTTTTTATAAAATAGTCTCGAGTATTTTCTGTTAGGTTTTGCTGATAAATATGGTAGTTAGTAACTATAAACACGTGTAATAATGTTTATAGTTACGACTGCACAGCGTGCGCGACAAAAATCGAGACATCGAGCGTCGTCGAGCAGAATGAACTCGGCAAATTATAGCTTTCAAAATTGGCGGGTTTGTTTCAAATAGTTGTAACAGATGCCTATAGGTAGCAGCACATTTTGTAATGAATTTTTAAAACCACTGAACACTATAATTGTCACAAAATATTGAGTTTAGGAATTATGCGATGTTGTAAAGCAGTGGAACAGCTGTAGATTGTTTGAAGTTGTTTACTTATCTTGTGTTCGTGCTTGTCACTGGTACTATATTTACATACTACTGTGTATTTACTATTTGTGATGGTGAATAAACATAGAAAAACAGGCAAAAGAGCGAAGATGGCATTAGCAAAGCTGAAAATAGAGAAACGGTTGGTGCAGGCTAGGCCTAGGCCTATACCTAGCAACCTGCGCATACCTGGCATACCTGCGTGGTTTACCCTTTCCAAGTTTCCACATCCTAAAAACAAGGCCCTGTAGCTGGTTGAGACCTTGGCGAGGTTACAGGGCTTTTTACTTGCATCAACTTTATTTTTATGCTTGAAACTCTGTTTTCAACAGTATCAAAACTTTGAAAGCTATTTACTCCTATACCGTTTTTGCTACAGATTTAGTTAGTCATTTTGAAATTCAGCCCTAACGGATCATTCAATTCTTTTGAAAATTTTTGTGAATACTTCTTATTACTAGAGCAAAATATTTGGGTATTATTTTTTCAGTGAATAAAAAAATGAAAAAAATAATAATAAAAACCTAATTTTTTTTTCTGTAAAAATATACTCATTTGAAAACAAATTGTAACTTCCAACCTATCACGAAGAATCAAAAACCGATACCCACAATTCTTAAGAGAGTAACAAGTAACAAGAAGAGATTTTTTATTTTTTTTATTTTTAATAATGGCGGCTCCAAAACTGGTATGTACAATGCAATTTTGATTTTGAAAAAAATTAATTTTGAGCCAAGTTTCAATTTTTTTTGTATTTTGTATTTTTTTTTATTTCTTTATAGCAAGAGTTTCATATCATACTAAAATTTCAAATTGATTGGATGCATGGTTTAGGAGATAGTATTTTCACCGGAGTCCTTCCTTTGACTCTGCATCTCGCCAAAACATCTCGTCGTAAGTGTAGGTCACCAGCTCCCTCGAGCCAGTGTGGGGTAGTTTCTGGTTCTTGACGGCAGCGATGTTGAGCCACGCTAGGGTGGTGACTAAAACATCTCGTCGTAAGTGTAGGTAACAAGCTCCCTCGAGTCAGTGTGGGGTAGTTTCTGGTTCTTGACGGCAGCGATGTTGAGCCGTGCGAGGGTGGTGACTAAAACATCTCGTCGTAAGTGTAGGTCACCAGCTCCCTCGAGTCAGTGTGGGGTAGTTTCTGGTTCTTGACGGCAGCGATGTTGAGCCATGCGAGGGTGGTGACTAAAACATCTCGTCGTAAGTGTAGGTCACCAGCTCCCTCGAGTCAGTGTGGGGTAGTTTCTGGTTCTTGACGGCAGCGATGTTGAGGCGAGGGTGGTGACTAAAACATCTCGTCGTAAGTGTAGGTAACAAGCTCCCTCGAGTCAGTGTGGGGTAGTTTCTGGTTCTTGACGGCAGCGATGTTGAGCCACGCTAGGGTGGTGACTAAAACATCTCGTCGTAAGTGTAGGTCACCAGCTCCCTCGAGTCAGTGTGGGGTAGTTTCTGGTTCTTGACGGCAGCGATGTTGAGCCACGCTAGGGTGGTGACTAAAACATCTCGTCGTAAGTGTAGGTCACCAGCTCCCTCGAGTCAGTGTGGGGTAGTTTCTGGTTCTGACGGCAGCGATGTTGAGCCACGCTAGGGTGGTGACTAAAACATCTCGTCGTAAGTGTAGGTCACCAGCTCCCTCGAGTCAGTGTGGGGTAGTTTCTGGTTCTTGACGGCAGCGATGTTGAGCCACGCTAGGGTGGTGACTAAAACATCTCGTCGTAAGTGTAGGTCACCAGCTCCCTCGAGTCAGTGTGGGGTAGTTTCTGGTCTTGACGGCAGCGATGTTGAGCCACGCTAGGGTGGTGACTAAAACATCTCGTCGTAAGTGTAGGTCACCAGCTCCCTCGAGTCAGTGTGGGGTAGTTTCTGGTCTTGACGGCAGCGATGTTGAGCCATGCAAGGGTGGTGACTAAAACATCTCGTCGTAAGTGTAGGTCACCAGCTCCCTCGAGTCAGTGTGGGGTAGTTTCTGGTCTTGACGGCAGCGATGTTGAGCCACGCTAGGGTGGTGACTAAAACATCTCGTCGTAAGTGTAGGTCACCAGCTCCCTCGAGTCAGTGTGGGGTAGTTTCTGGTCTTGACGGCAGCGATGTTGAGCCATGCGAGGGTGGTGACTAAAACATCTCGTCGTAAGTGTAGGTCACCAGCTCCCTCGAGCCAGTGTGGGGTAGTTTCTGGTCTTGACGGCAGCGATGTTGAGCCGTGCTAGGGTGGTGACTAAAACATCTCGTCGTAAGTGTAGGTCACCAGCTCCCTCGAGCCAGTGTGGGGTAGTTTCTGGTCTTGACGGCAGCGATGTTGAGCCATGCGAGGGTGGTGACTAAAACATCTCGTCGTAAGTGTAGGTCACCAGCTCCCTCGAGTCAGTGTGGGGTAGTTTCTGGTTCTTGACGGCAGCGATGTTGAGCCGTGCTAGGGTGGTGACTAAAACATCTCGTCGTAAGTGTAGGTAACAAGCTCCCTCGAGTCAGTGTGGGGTAGTTTCTGGTTCTTGACGGCAGCGATGTTGAGCCACGCTAGGGTGGTGACTAAAACATCTCGTCGTAAGTGTAGGTCACCAGCTCCCTCGAGTCAGTGTGGGGTAGTTTCTGGTTCTTGACGGCAGCGATGTTGAGCCGTGCTAGGGTGGTGACTAAAACATCTCGTCGTAAGTGTAGGTCACCAGCTCCCTCGAGTCAGTGTGGGGTAGTTTCTGGTTCTTGACGGCAGCGATGTTGAGCCACGCTAGGGTGGTGACTAATACATCTCGTCGTAAGTGTAGGTCACCAGCTCCCTCGAGTCAGTGTGGGGTAGTTTCTGGTTCTTGACGGCAGCGATGTTGAGCCACGCTAGGGTGGTGACTAAAACATCTCGTCGTAAGTGTAGGTCACCAGCTCCCTCGAGCCAGTGTGGGGTAGTTTCTGGTTCTTGACGGCAGCGATGTTGAGCCACGCTAGGGTGGTGACTAAAACATCTCGTCGTAAGTGTAGGTCACCAGCTCCCTCGAGTCAGTGTGGGGTAGTTTCTGGTTCTTGACGGCAGCGATGTTGAGGCGAGGGTGGTGACTAAAACATCTCGTCGTAAGTGTAGGTAACAAGCTCCCTCGAGTCAGTGTGGGGTAGTTTCTGGTTCTTGACGGCAGCGATGTTGAGCCATGCAAGGGTGGTGACTAAAACATCTCGTCGTAAGTGTAGGTAACAAGCTCCCTCGAGTCAGTGTGGGGTAGTTTCTGGTTCTTGACGGCAGCGATGTTGAGGCACGCTAGGGTGGTGACTAAAACATCTCGTCGTAAGTGTAGGTCACCAGCTCCCTCGAGTCAGTGTGGGGTAGTTTCTGGTTCTTGACGGCAGCGATGTTGAGCCAAGCGAGGGTGGTGACTAAAACATCTCGTCGTAAGTGTAGGTCACCAGCTCCTTCGAGTCAGTGTGGGGTAGTTTCTGGTTCTTGACGGCAGCGATGTTGAGCCACGCGAGGGTGGTGACTAAAACATCTCGTCGTAAGTGTAGGTCACCAGCTCCCTCGAGTCAGTGTGGGGTAGTTTCTGGTTCTTGACGGCAGCGATGTTGAGCCACGCTAGGGTGGTGACTAAAACATCTCGTCGTAAGTGTAGGTCACCAGCTCCTTCGAGTCAGTGTGGGGTAGTTTCTGGTTCTTGACGGCAGCGATGTTGAGCCACGCTAGGGTGGTGACTAAAACATCTCGTCGTAAGTGTAGGTCACCAGCTCCTTCGAGTCAGTGTGGGGTAGTTTCTGGTTGTTGACGGCAGCGATGTTGAGCCACGCTAGGGTGGTGACTAAAACATCTCGTCGTAAGTGTAGGTCACCAGCTCCTTCGAGTCAGTGTGGGGTAGTTTCTGGTTCTTGACGGCAGCGATGTTGAGCCATGCAAGGGTGGTGACTAAAACATCTCGTCCTAATGCAATATGGCCAACAAGTTATAAGATTTTAATCACGTGATGCCACCAATACTGGAAACATTTTCTCCGTGTAGCAGCAAAGAAATTAATCTTTTCAAAACTTTTCTTGTATGTCGCTTTGGTAAAGGCTGGTCCACACAGATTTTTAGGACATAAGATTTAAGGTTAAACGCGTAGTCGTTAAGTTGGATCATAGAAAACACGTACTGGCGTTCACACAAAGTTTTAGTTTTAAGACGTTATTTTTATGCGTTATTCGTTGTCATAAAGTTGGGCAATGGCCAACTATACGCTTAAATCCTAAAACAAGTTACGCTCAAGTCAACAGACCATTTACTTTAATAATAGGCCTACTTATGGATCAATTGTAAGATGTGGGGGAATTGTTGTAAACAAGGCTATTATAATTAAATATGGATAATACGAATTTCAATTAATTTGTATTGTATCACAATGATGTTTTAATTTTAACTGAGAATAAAACGCTACAAAGTACTTCACTTTACTAGGCCTATCTAGAACGAAACGAAATGATGTGAACCAACACCCTAAAAACAACGTCTTAAAACCTTATGCATTATGTCTTAAAATTCTGTGTAGGCCAGCCTCTAGAGAAGACTAGTTACGTTGGGAGTGGGTTGAACGAACCATCTTCAGTGACTGTTGACGTCGGTGTATAGGCTACAGCCCTGGCCACAATTGTCGGTGTCGGGATCACCATCGCAATCCGGAAATCGTGAAAAAGTTAACTTATATCGTTCTTATAGCGCTGTTAACAATAACATCGTTATGTCCTAATGACATAGCATGGATAGATGTACGATCCCGATCCGGATCCCGATCACGATGCCGGCAATTGTGGTTGAAGCTTAATTGTAGCTATGCTACATCCTACAACAAGTCTGCGGCAGATGATGTCCCTGTCTACGTCTCTCTCTCTGGAACTCCAGTTCTTCCTCCGCATTCTTTGCCATGGCTTTTTTATGTCTCTCGGTAAACCTTGCCGTCTCAAGCGTTAGCCGTGCAGTGGTCTCTTTCGCCTTGAGGTCTATGAATCTGGCCTCTTCGGCCTCGGCTTCAGACTTGGTCGCTTCCAGAGAACGCTTGGCTGCCTCTACTGCTACCTCGCTCAACGACACCCTGGACCGGGCTTCACGCAGTAACACCTCGTCTAGTTCGTTGTTCCCTGAACATTCCTTGGGACATTCCTGGCAAGAAGCTACCTCCACGGTGTTGAAGGTACTTTCTGCGGTAGTTGGAACTGAAAATATACCATGCTTCACTTATAATAAATAAATTTGTATTTATAGTCAACCCTATCTACACTATCAGGTAGATTTAAGTCAATTTCCCAACCTTAGCATTGAACCCTGGACCTTCTGCATTGGAAGCAGGAATGAGGCCAACGGTCAAACATCTGAACTCCAGCGACTTCGAGTACACAGTGAAGCTAAAATGAAGCCTAGTTGTTTATTCAGCCTTCGATTTATGCAGGGTACAAGTATGGATTTCGTTATTGTTATTCGATAACTGTGATCATATGACGTCGGGGGTGATTGGAGGGAAGGGAATAAGTAGGACGTAAAGGGAAGGAAAAGGGTATAGGGAAGATGTGGACTGCTTTCATCCGGCTTCGCCACCTCGACCTCTCCTGCTAGGGTGACTATACCAGAAGGATACGCTTACGCCAGCATACCTTTCAGGATCAACAAAGCACACAAACATACTTACCACGATAGGGTAGCAATCCCTTGGCAATCAGGACATGCCGCTACATAGGCAAACTATAACTATGACTATATGTCTAAACCTAGCTACAATAATACTAGTCAATCTAAACTAGGTACTAAGTTGATGACCACTTTCATTCCAATAAGCCATTGCTTCAATCACACATTCGTAAACTAGGTAAGAACAGGTAAGTTAACAATGTTAAACCTCGTATCACACCTATTTGCCCGATTTTCTCCGACACCTCCAGTGGGTCCATCAGGGCAACGTGAGACACCCGACACTTGAGCATCATCCCGTCATGCTCTGGTTTCAACGTGAACCTCAGCCTCTGCGATATGGAGCCTTGCATCCACGGCCAGCGCCACGCGTCCTGAGGATCGGTCGGAGAATCGTCCGTGGAGTCTTGGCGGATGATCTCGTCACCCAGGAGCCATGATATGTTGGCGGTTGGACGACCTCCCTGGACCACACAGGTGGCCGTGATCGCAGCATGGATCCTGACAACACTCATGACCGGGTCTATGGGTGGACCTAAACATTATATGTACATAAATCAATAAAATGTATGAAGTCTCGTCAAAATAACTTAAAATGTGTAGTGAAGTGAGGCATGTGACAACTTTCAACCTTAATCCAAATGCATCTCATTTTTATGGCTCAGGTAGTGTAGTGACAATATCGGCCGCCTGTTGCCAGACATGGTGGGGTCGTATTCCATTCACGGTTCGTGCAGTCAATGCAGTGGACAATAACAATACAGCTATCGGAGAATCCCGAGGTGAATACCATTGACATAGACCGTATGCAGCGACCGTTTTTTCTCATAATTTTAGGGGACACCTTCCTTCAACTGCCTACCGGCTACCCACTGGATTACAAGAACTACTTTTAGTGAAGAACATTAATTATAAACTTATGCCAATGAAAGTATTCTCATGCTTATGAAATAGCACCACCTTAATTATCTACTTCTCTAGTTCTTTCCATCTAATTGAAACTGTTCCATTAGACTTAAGCCGTTTCCAATGGCTGCACTGGGCCGCACATGGTGCGCGTTTAACAATTAGAATAATATTACACAACAATATTTTAGACGCGCCAGTGCGCACTCAGTACCGTCCATTAGAAAACGACACTAATTAATTACTTTCGGTTGGTAGCTTGGAAAGTCCTAAAACAGCGGGCGTGACCTAACAAGCACGTGGACACTATGAAGCGGACAACTGCCGGTACAGTATGTGAAATCATGCCAGGAATCTTTTGATATTCGTTGAAATATCGTGCGTAAAAGAGCCAGTAGATAAGGATCTTAGGCCGCTATGAGAATACTTACATTGGGGTGAGTATAACCCAGGTTGTGTTGTAAAATTTGAATTAAACGGTATCACCTTAACCCTATAATTTGCTTCGACTTACGTGCAACGACAAGAGCCACGAATCTGCTGTAGTCACTATCCCGCTTCGTGTTACTGATCCAGAACAGGGCGGCACCATTGTTAACATCTTGTACATCGTCCAGTGCTAGTCCGCAGTCACCATCTTTCAACCCCTCACCACGGTAGCCGCGCTTAGTATCGGCAGACTCGTCGTCCCCTGCCTTGAAGCCAATCTTGCGCGCGACGCCCGGCAAGTAGAAGTTGCAGCGGGAGAGAGACTCGTTGGCCTTGACTTGGATCAGGGTGGGATTCCCCGGAAGTAGAACGACCTCGCTCTGGGTATTGGTGCTGTGCACGAGGCTCATGTCTGGAACCATGGAACGCATCTCAGTCCGAGTAACACACGCACACGCAGTCTCCCCCCCCCCACAACTCACTCACAGAAACACATGTGCAGGTTCTATGTCTGTATAGGCTGTGGGTGTAGTCGAAGAGCCGATAAACTATTACTACTACAACTTGAGGCAGTCTTAATAATTTTAAGTAACATATGTCAACCACTTTACCGATACGCAGTGCTAGTGTCGCCACTCGCCATGCGCAAGTTGTTAAGAGGGCCAACTATAGAAGTTTCGCCAAAGTGGTTCCCCAGTAGCCTTGTCAATGCTGACATCATAGGTTAATGAGTCGGAGTCAATCAGCGGGAGGGTTTTTGTGGCTGACATTTGGTTGGCCAAATTCCGTACTCATGTATGAAGTCAGCATCTACAAAGTTGTTGAAGAACAACTTTACTGAATAGATTCTTATACTGTGATCTACTCACTTCTAGCATGAACTTCGCCCCAAGAATACTTCCACCCTCCGCTAGCATCTTGGGTTCTGCACGCGACCATCCATCGCTTGTCTCCCTTGACCTCCAGAGTGACCCCACAGTCGCCGAACTTCAGACCCAGACCGCTGTAGCTGTATCGCATCATGACGTCACTCAAGTGGGCAGAGTGGGCGCTCGCCTCGTTACCCTCGCTCAGGTCCAGCAGCGGACCGGCACTCCCGCGGTCGTCCCACCAGCTGAACTGACATTGAGTTAGAGCCACGCCGGCGTAACAGCTGAAGGTTACATTGGTGGTTGCTTCGTTGATACGGACGTAATCTGGGCTGATTGTTAGACTGTAAGATTCCGCCCCTAACAAAACAAACATCCATATTTGGTTAAGGTACAGTCTTACAATGTCCCAATAACTACTTATTCGTCGAATAGCTTGTTTTCTCAATGGCAACGACCAATCAAAACTCTTGAAATCCTCCTAATAGCTTAATTGCTACAAACAACTTTCTTATTAGGAGATTGTAAGACCATGGATTTATAATAGTACCTACGGTAAGACCGGCCCTAAATCCTATTTCCGATGTTTGGTCGTGTTTTATCATAACTATTGAAAGGTAGATGCTAATGATCTTTCATGCTTTTACATAATTGCTGTTTATTATGGGGTGTATGGGCTATGGTCCAACTACATGTTTTTGTCATGAGAGAATACACAAACTTTCAAACGATATCTATGGGGGGAAATCTAAAATTAGGTTTATTCTTGTATTCATAGTTCCCACGTGACGTCACAGCGGCCATGATTGAGACCCAATTGATGCGGACCAATCCTAGATCATTGGCAAATACCATTGAAATTTAATAAATAAGCCTAATTTAGAACTTAAAAAGTAAACATAAGTATAATAAACAAATAAAATATTAACACACACCAATTTTATCTCAAAAAGAAATTGAATTGTAAAGAACTAAGAATTTCTGTACTCTACCACAACAGCCTTCAATTGTTTCTAAATGGCAACGTCAAAGTTTGGTCACAAATGTGGCCGCCACGCGCACAGATGTGACGTACGTTCAACCTATGAATACTACAATGAAACATTGTAATTTTTACTATTAGTAACGTTTGTGACCACATTTTCTTTTTAAAGGTATTTATATTTGCTTATAACCTGCAAAGTTAGTTACTTGTCAATTATGAAGAAGGGATTAAAAAAAATCGTAACAATAGGGTATGTATATATACAGAACAGGAAATATAGTCATAAAATGTTTTGATACTTTAATCTGAGTTACTTACGGAAGTCCAGGATACAGCTCAGCATTAGCAGGATGGATATGATTTTGGCCACCATCGTTTATGGAGATTGTAGAATCGAATAATGGTGTAGTTGTTCAGTGTTGGCTCTTTATTAACTGAACTATAATCAATAATAACAGCCACGAGCTTTGACATAAATATGATAAGCTGGGCGTATGCCAATATATGATGTTGAAAATAAAATAAAATATTTCATCAGACGAAGACTTTGTTATTTGAATTTTTCTGACATTAATTAAACGAACAAAGCGAGCGTTTCCATTCTACTATGTTTGATTATTTGTTTTTTTGTGGTTTGTTATTATGTCTTGCGATAGCGGTCAAACCATGGATTTATAATAGTACCTACGGTCAAACCATGTCAAACGGAGAATCCGATCTAGTTGAAACTCTCAAAGCCATGAAAAATATCAAATCAACGTTAATAGATGATGATGATGACAATGATGTGTGTATCAAAGAAACTTGATATGACATATTTTGAAAATGAGTTTTTACTGTTGTGCTTTAAGAGGGGCGTAATATCTCAGTCTAAGGGTTCTACATCATTCTCATCATCATCATCATCATCATCATCATCATCATCATCATCATCATCATCATCATCATCATCATCATCATCATCATCATCATCATCATCATCATCATCATCATCATCATCATCATCATCATCATCATCATCATCATCATCATTCTATTCTCAGAGTTCGAACGTAAGCAGTCTGTCGTGGACCAAGCCTGAGATTAAAGAGGTCAGAAGGTGACGCTTGCGAAGATAAACCTTTTGATACGCTCGTTTCTTTGGATTGGAATTGCCCGTGAGTCACGCTGGGTTTCATTTGTCTGAAATAAAATGTAACGACTGACCATGGACTGACTGTTGATGATGAATTGCATGGGCAGTGCGACTAGATGAGCCAGCAAGTGACTCGGAATCAGAAGTTATGATGATAACGATAATGATCCGCCCTTGACAAGGGTTATACTCATTCTCTTTACGTGGACACGGCATATATAACCACTTCATGCCAAAGATTTCGCGAAATGAAATCGCACAAATGTAGTTTCATGTACCTAATACTCTGAGAACGCCCGCAAAAACATCCACAAAATACTGAAAAAGTGCACTCAATAATTTCAAATATTATAGACAACATGGTTGTTAATTTGTGTCCAAAACAGCAACAATACAATACAAGCAAGCAACACTAAAACATCTCGTCGTAAGCGTAGGTCACCAGTTCCCTCGAGTCGGTGTGGGGTAGTTTCTGGTTCTTGACGGCAGCGATGTTGAGCCAGACGGAAGGACGTTGAGACTCCGAAGTATTATGCTGGTCACCTGTTGGTCCTGGAGCTCCGTCCGGGTATTGTAGTCTGTTTATCGCATACCGGTCCTCTTCTGCGGCCATTCTTACCTACAACATGTAGGGCACGATGAAGTTGCCCCAACGTTACTTGAGTCTCATTTTTACGAGATAGCAGAGTCAATAGCACCAACCTAATTTTCTACTACTCTAGTTTCTTAACATCGGCAACTTGAAAGAGGCAAATTGGGGATAATTAACGACCTGGGGGTTGACAACCTGGAAATTCCTAGCACAGGGAGTGAACTGAACTTGTGCATTTGATTAAGCAGAAGACCGCTTTTACAAATGTGTGCAAGAACGTCGTGCATCTATTGCTTTTTGTTGGAACAGAGTCCATGAAAAAGGCAAAAGATAAGGACCTGTGGTCAGTATGATATACTAGTTGCGTTGGGACTATATGCCAGTAGTAGTAGGAAGGTTAGTACTCCAGAATCCAGAGTCGATTATCACTACTTTTGTGGCAATAAGTTATTTAACAGCCACCTTTCATTACCTGTACGGCGGTGCCGCCTAGCGTCGCGACGCCTGGCATCAGGGCGCATATGCGTCATGCAGGACTACTTCTCCCTGCGGAGGGACATTACCTGTACGGCGGTGCTACCTAGCGTCGCGACGCCTGGTATCAGGGCGCATGCGCGTCATGCAGGACTACTTCTCCCTGCGGAGGGACATTACCTGTACGGTGGTGCCGCCTAGCGTCGCGACGTCTGGTATCAGGGCACATGTGCATCGTGTAGGACTACTTCTCCCTGCGGAGGGACATTACCTGCACGGCGGTGCCGCCTAGCGTCGCGACGCCTAGTATCAGGGCGCATGCGCGTCATGCAGGACTACTTCTCCCTGCGGAGGGACATTACCTGCACGGCGGTGCCGCCTAGCGTCGCGACGCCTGGCATCAGGGCGCATGCGCGTCATGCAGGACTACTTCTCCCTGCGGAGGGACATTACCTGCACGGCGGTGCCGCCTAGCGTCGCGACGCCTGGCATCAGGGCGCATGCGCGTCATGCAGGACTACTTCTCCCTGCGGAGGGATATTACCTGCACGGCGGTGCCGCCTAGCGTCGCGACGCCTAGTATCAGGGCGCATGCGCGTCATGCAGGACTACTTCTCCCTGCGGAGGGACATTACCTGCACGGCGGTGCCGCCTAGCGTCGCGACGCCTGGCATCAGGGCGCATGCGCGTCATGCAGGACTACTTCTCCCTGCGGAGGGATATTACCTGCACGGCGGTGCCGCCTAGCGTCGCGACGCCTGGTATCAGGGCACATGCGCGTTGAGCTGCGGTGGGCACTTGGAACACGACGAAAGCTTCGTACCGGCTGCGGATAAAAATGGCGGTGATAGTCCCGAATTTCGTCAGGAAAGTGAGAAGGAACTTTTTCGAGATGTCTTT
This sequence comes from Isoperla grammatica, assembly GCA_945910005.1. Taxonomy (NCBI): domain Eukaryota; kingdom Metazoa; phylum Arthropoda; class Insecta; order Plecoptera; family Perlodidae; genus Isoperla; species Isoperla grammatica. The sequence continues at coordinate 18,655,288 of OX246739.1, forward strand.
TGAAGACACGAATATCGTAGTTCCTAGGTTTACTCTATTCCCTGCAAGACTCCTTGTTTCGCACGTCACCTCCTTTTGGTCCTGTAATCGCAAGGAATGTGATCAGAAAACAAACAACATCAACTTATGTGTTCTAATGAAAATGTACTCGAGAAATGAAATGTTAATTGGCTACAAATATGTATGGTTTATACTATATAATAGGTTCACCTTGCATGACTTCTTCGAAAAACTCGCATAGATTTGATCCAAGCAGTTGGACCAAGCTTCGTTTGTGTCTTCGACTTTTTCGCACAACGATGAAAAACTGGGTTTGTCTGTCGATAGGAGCTCGTCCACCACATTCGGCCGTGTCGAACTAGTAGATTGTTTTAGATCTTCTTCTTCTTCTGTCTTTGCAACGATATGTATACTTCCACTTTTCACGAGTTGTTCAGCTTTTCTTCGAGCCTCTTTGGCACGCACAAAATCCACAGACTTATCACCTATGGCAATCTTGCCCCGCACCTTCGGAGCATCATTGTCCGTATTCTTTATGGAATGTTTTGCGAGACCCTTGGAGCAAATCGGTATTTTGAAACCGCCACTTTTTTTCACTCGTGTTATACTCTTTAAATCAACATGTTTATCAGCTAGTTTAGGAGCTTGCTTTACAGCCGCAGAACTCATAGACTGAACAGGGTTGTGATGGTTGGAATCCAAACCTGACTCTGAATTATAAATACGAGGGTTGTTTGTATAAATACGCTTGGGACAAGTTGGCATTTTAAAACCTCCAATTTCTGGTTTTTGCTCTACATATCTCGAGTCGGCGAGTTCTTCTTGTTTGTTAGACTCTTCGCATGAATTCCCAAGGTCAATAGAACTTTTATTTTTAGGACCCACACAGGTTTCTAAACCCGTAGTGCTTTGAATATTGCTAGATGTTTTAAGACGCTTTGAGCAAGTCGGCTTTTTAAAACCTTCACTTTTTATCTTCGGTTGGATGCCTTTGCAATACAATAGTTGTTCAGCTCGCTTTCGGGCCTCTTTAGCAATCGCAAAGTCCAGAGGCAGGTTAACTTGTTCTTTACTCGAGGAAAAAGATGCCACGGGTAAATTATCGGGGTTAAGAGCGGGTATTTTATCAGGAATACTATCCTGCTGCTCAGCCGCATGGTTCATGGTCCGGCGCTTGTCACCCTGGGCTTTTGCCTTCTCTACTAGAGTCTTCGAACGTCTCGGTGGATAGACAAGCTTATTCTTCAAGTTTTCCATCTTTATACTCAACTCCTCCGACAATTGATTCGGCGAAATCCCAACCGCCGCCTTCGGCTTGTTGGCAACTCGATGCTTGGGGATGGGTTCCTTGAAAGTTGCCACCGCCGACACTGGCATCTGTGGCTCTGTCTCGGGTACTGGCTTTCGAGGTAGCAAATACCAGGGGGTTCGTTTTTTGGGCACAGCTTCCTCAGAAACTACGTCCTCTGTTGTTGAGTCCGGTTGCTTCTCAGATAACAAAAAATACCAGGGGGTTCGTTTCCTTGGCGCAACGTCCTCAGAATCAACGTCCTCTGTTGTTGAGTCCGTTTCCTCAAACTCATAATTCGACTCAATAAGTGATTCTTGTTGTTCTGCTGTTTTCTCAGGAGCTGCTTGCCAGTTATTTGCCTTCTGATTAGTAACTGGCTGGCGGATAATTTTCATCTTCAAAGATGGTTTCTGGGAAACTGATTGCACACGTGGTTGAGTAGTGTGCGTAGAAACAAGATGCCATGATGGTGTATTTGACATATTGTCCTCTGAAGTCAGGTCTACGTTTGGTTTGGTGTTCGCTGGTGGGAATGAGGAAGTATCATGCTCGTTAATATAAGGACCATATCCGCCCAAGTCAGTGGCGTATCCAGGAATTGGGAAAGGGGGGGGTTTCAACCCATATTATAGAGAGTGGATCCGAAACATAATTGGGGTTCTGGGGGGCTTGCCCCCCGAAAAAATTCTCGACAATGTAATTTTAGTGCAAATCTGTGCGTTTTACAGCGGCCAACTGAAACAAGATTACTCAGTCTCTGGCAACACATTTTTTCCTTAGCACCGCTAATAAAAGGAACCTCCATCAATAATTTGCATATTTTACGTATTGCTTTTGCTTTTAATTGCAACAATATACAATAATTTTAAAGTGAAACATCTAATTGTCTTTTGAAATACTGTCTATTGAAATCTAAACGGTAATTTCCCATGTTTCCTTTGCAAAAGGGGGGGGTTTTGTCCCCCCCCCTCCCCCCCCGTGTATACGCCACTGGCCCAAGTATAATAGTGTTTGTCGGTTAATGATTTTCTATACATTAATTTATTAATTTATCAATATATTTTCATGTATTAATCGACAGGCAAATAAAAAACTTACTTAGGCCTACTTACTTACTATTATGAAAATTGTAGTGGTCAATAATTTTATGTTACATAGATCATATATACATTTATCCTTGTCGATTGCGGAAAACAATGGTTTACAAGTTTCTGGAACAATGTTTATAATAATTTTTAGATTGTAAGCTTATGCCTTCTATTTTAAATTAATAATCAACATCGTCTCTGATGTATTTAATGATGATGGCTACGAATCTAGAATATTCAGTTATCGCGCCTTTATTTTCCTTTTGCCGCCATTCAAGTGCTGCCTCTCTTAGTCCTTCAGCCCAGGACGTTTTGCTTACAAAAAAGGTCGACGCATTTTGACCTTGGAATATGATAAAACAACGTGTACTTAGTTGTAATTCATGAGGTGCTTAGCTGGCAAAAGGGCCAAACACGCCGCCATCTTGGATTTTATATAATTCACACTTATACAAATCAAAGTACTTGACCAATTTTAGAAAACTTTTGTATTTTAAATAGAATTTTTCAATTAAAATGTACTTGTGAAGAAAATGTTTAAATTTAATAATTATATTATACATTTAAAAAACATTTTCCTACTCAATGTTTTAAGTTTCGGAATGTTAAGCTTATAACTTTTATTGAAGCGTAATAACTGAAAAAGTACTTCATATAAACGTTTTAGATAGCTTTATTTAAAAAAAACAATGCAATAAAATTAAAGTCTCTATTGAGGTTACTTCCCGAGATATGAATTTTTAAAGAGTCGCGCTACGCTCTCTTGCCGCGCTCGGCGTTGCCCAAGCCAGGCGCCGAGCGGTGCGCGTGCGGTCTATGTAGTCTTGCCTTCTCAGACTATCTTCTGATAGTTTATTTGAATTGAACTATTGCGTTAGCTTTGGTTCAATTATTTCAAATTCCAGGAATTTGGTTACTCACCCTTACCCCTCTACCCCACTATTTACTTTCCAAGCTCTGAGACAATGCTGGATGCAGCGTGCGATTTGTATTGCGAGTAGACCATCGAAAGGCAATCAATTCGTAAAAACTTTGAGTTATTAAAAATGGGTTTTATGGATAAGGCATAAACGGTAACTGCTCACATTTTCTCATGCTTATTATGATTATTAAAACAAATTTGCGTTTGACAATTTCAAGAGAAAGCATTTATTATTTTATAGAGTTTGAACAGAGAAACAGATATTGACAATTGTCAAGAGATTGACAACAAAGACAGAGTTTGAAGTCAATGCTTAATATTTCAATTTAGAAATTTTCCTCAGTTTGATTTTCCCAGTACAATGCGTATTTTATATCCATGGACTAAAAAGTTAAGCCATACAATTCGGTACAAGTTTTTACTGCAATTGCATATTATATTAGTGATTTCTCTAAAGCATAAACACAAACACCTCAGAGCAATGCTAACGTTACAGCGCTAATAATGTAGAGCCCTATCATTTTACAGCGTAATAGCTAAACAATGAGTGCGGTATAAATGTAACTATGTCTTGTATACATTTAATATATTTACCATTGATAATCAGATATTAAATTAAATAAAATTAGAGCACCTCTTAAAATCGCTTATTGAAGATAAAGCAGAAAAACTAGACACAAGCATTGTTTTTATCACAAGCTAGTTGATTGATAGTGAACATTGCCTTGCCAGTCCATTCAGGGCACTTGCATGAACTTGTTGAAGAAACTTACATGCCAATAATACCTCACGCGTTTCATGCTGCAAAGTCGGGCACGTTGAATTATAGTACATTCTTCTGATACTGATGTAAGTGTACGTTTACTGTATTACTTTAAGATATGCAACATGTAGGATTACACGAGCTCTGGGTAAGAGGTGGAGTTGGTGATTCAACACGGTTAATTTCAATTCATACATTGGGTACAATGGGTAACACGGACGATATTATTCTTGCACTGCACACTCAGGTTGCGATATGAACTTTAGAAGAACTGCTTTTTTAACATATGATGAAATCCTAAAGGCAGAAGAGTTCTTAGTTCGTGTTTTGAAGAGTAACACGACATGGAAGACTATGGATAAACTAAGACATTGGAAATATCAACAATGTAAAGCCAATGTCGATTTACCACCTACTAGCAATTCAATAAATCTCAATGTCATGCGTGCTATCGTACGAATGATAACCACTTTAATTCTGATCGTCTTCTTAGACAACATTATTTGGCTTTGAGAAAGTAGACGAACTACTGGTTCCATTAATCCCGAAAAATTGTCTTTTAGAAGAATTTCTAAAAGCTTGCACTGATGGAAAATTTGCCACTAAAAATTATGCGTGTCGTGAGAATAACCTGTCTTGTACATTTTGTAAAAGAGTTTTGATACAGTAAGCTACACAAATCAATTGAATGAAGATGGTCAATTAATAATCAGTTAATTCATCATAATTTAAACAATGTTAAAATAGCATATCTCTTTAATATCTTATATTTTCAATAATGGTAAATACAATAAATGTGTGCAAGACATAGTTTCATGTATACCGCAATTGTCGTTAAGCTAAGACATTGTAAAATGATAGATAGGGCTCTACATTATTAGGGCTTTAACATCATCAGTGATCTACTGTGTTGGTGTTCATAATAAAATACACTATTACAATTTTGCTTTAGAAAAAACACCAATATATAAATGCAGTAAAAACTAATATGTGACGTATTTTCATCTTCATTTTCATACATTACCATCCCATCATCTCGATTTGCCAAAGTTGCAAAAATATGGGACGTAAAACCCAGATATCGTACTGAATAGAATTGAACTTTTTTTCCATGGATAATATGAACGACGCATTGTACTGGGGTAATCAAACTGACGAAAAATTTTTAATTTAAATATTTAGCATTGATTTCAATGCTATTGACATTGACTCTGTTTGTCAGTGTGTCTTTTTTTACAGTCTGTGGTCAATTGTCAATATCTGTTTCTCTGTTCAAACTCTGTAAAATAATAAAAGTTTTCTTTGGAAGTTATCAAACACAATTTTTTTTCATTAGTCATAAGCGTGAAGAATTGTGAGCAGTTAACGTTTATGGCTTACTCTTAAAAAAAAAACATTTTTTAAACTGATAATTGTAACGAATTGATTGCCTTTTCATGGTCTACTCGCAATACAAATCGCACGCTGCATCCAGCATTGTCTCAGAGCTTCAGGGAAGAATAGGCCCAGAGTGACTCTGCTAGTCGTAAGAGGCGACGAAAGGAGACCCGTCTTGGCCCGGGGTAGAATGGGCTCAGAGTGACTCTGCTAGTCGTAAGAGGCGATGAAAAGAGACCCTGTCCCTTCCCTCCCACTATCCCACTGAATATTTCTCCTCCCACTTGGCCCTGCCCACCCTTGCTGGACTCCTTTATGACGATCCACGCGACGTACAATGGATCTGATTCGGATGTGGCTTTATTCTTCATCATCATCTTCTCATCTTCATTATCACCTTCTCATCTTCATTATCACCCGCTCATCGTCTCGATTAGCCATTGTTCACAAATATGAGACGTTAAGCCCCATTTATCAATCAATCAATCAGAGCTTCAGAGCTTGGTAAGTAAATAGAGTGGTCGAGGAGGTGTGGGGGGGGGGGTAAGTAAATTCCTAGAATTTGAAATAATTGAACCAAAGCAAACGCAATAATTCAATTCAAATAAACTATCAGAAGATAGTCTGAGAGGGCAAGACTACATAGACCGCACGCGCACCGCTCGGCGCCTGGCTTGGGCAAGCGCCGAGCGCGGCAAGAGAGCGTAGTGCGACTCTTCAAAAATTCATATCTTGGGACGTATTCTAGATAAAGACTTGAATTTGATTGCGTTATTTTTTAAATAAAGCTATCTAAAACGTTTATATCAAGAACTTTTTCAGTTAGTGCGCTGCTATAAAAGTTATAAGCTTAATGGTGAATTCACGACCTTGCGTTGCGCTGAGCTGAGCGTTGGACTTTGTTGCGTTGCGTTGCGTTGACTTCATCATCTGTTCACGACCTTGCTTTAAACTACAGCCTTCTCGACAGGTCAAACCGCGGATTCAAGGTCTACTTGATCTCCGATCAAGTGGGCCTTGCGTGGATTGAACCCAAGGTCCGTCGATCTCCTGGCGGAGGTTCGGTAAACCTCAATGTAAAAACTTGGGAGTTTGACGAGTCCCCGCCAGGGGATTTACGAACCTTGGATTGAACCGACGTTCGAGAAGGCTGTGCTTTAAACCGAGTATCCCGGATCATACATGCCGCGAGGATCAAGAAGGTTTTGCTTTGCGTTATTGCGTTGGAAAGTTGAACTAGAATCAATGTTGCAGCATCGCACCGTCGCGCACTGATGATGCTCATGATTGGTTGCTAGGACTTCGAAGTTCAAAGTTGCGTAGCGCAACGCAAGGTCGTGAATTCACCATAACATTCCAAAACTAAAAACATTGAGTAGGAAAATGTTTTTTAAATGTGTAATATGATTATTAAATTTGAAAAAAATTTTCACAAGTACATTGTAATTGAAACTTACAATTTAAAATACTAAACTTTTTTAAACTTGGTCAAGTACTTTGGTTTTTATAGCCATTAACGTGAATTATATAAAATCCAAGATGGCGGCCTGTTTGGCCCTTTTGCCAGCTAAGCACCTCATGAATTACAACTCAACTAACATGGTTTTAACATATTCCAAAGTCAAAATGCGTCGACCTTTTTTGTAAGCAAAACGTCCTGGGCTGTTGTACCATCTACGAAATCAAGAAGACCGTTGTAGCATTTTTCGAGTCATATATTTCGTGTATTTCTACCAGCAATATTCAACAATTCTGGTAACAATGGAATTAATTTGCAACAGCACTTCAATGGCATCAAATTTCAATATGTCAACGCCCACAAATTTCCTCTAAAACAACCGTTAAAAAATCCCCTAGCTGCACTGACTACACTAGAGTAGACTAGCGTAATTATTAATTGCAGGCGAACGCAATACAAATATTTAGGCTACACTTACACGGGTACAACAGAACGGCTATAACAAGTTACACTGGTTAACACTAGTGCAAAGTGTAGGACAAGCGAACGAAGCTTTAGTAACAACATACTTACCCGGTACACGAAATTATTTTTGAAACAGAAAATCCAGTACCAGGCCTAGACTAGGCGGCTTCATAATATGCAAGCTAGGCTATGCCTAGCACTCGTGTTCAACAATACCACGATACCACGACGGGATAGAGGATCTTCTGCCCACGGTCGTCTAAGCCCAGGCCAAGATTATTATGCAAGATTAATCCAAAGTCTATCGGTCCAATGTAAGCCTGACAAAGTTTAATAATTGTTTTCACTGTGGATTACTTACAATGCATTGCTTCTTCCATTATGTATTTTAGTTTTCGGTTCTTGTTATCACAAGAAAAAACGAAAAAGAAAACTCGTTCTTTGACTACGGATGTTGACAGTTGCGTTAGGCCACTAAGATCGTTGGTTGAATGTTTATATGCATCCTAATTATCCAATGTCCACTGACTTTCATGAATCGTATTCTAAGGTCTTTGGTCCATTACGATATTTTTAGAAATATCCAGGTGGCCGTGGTTTTTACAACAGAGCAGTGGCGTATCCAAGTTTTTTTTTTTATATTTAGATAGATATTTGGGATTTGGTTTCAACCCCTCCCTCATGTCAAAAAAGGAAGGAAAAGAGAAGGGAGGAGGAAACTACCACCTTAAATATTTATTGTTTAATAACGTACTCAACTCAATAATGATTTTCTTATCACAAAATAGAACAGTACCAGTTACGAGAAGACTTGCCAACAGCTAAAATCTACAAAGATAGGAAAGTTTGTTGTTCTGTGACTGGGTATTTAATTTTCGTTTTAATCATTGATCATCATTCTTACGTTCTCTTAAACTAGCTATGGCATTGTCCGATTCTGAAACGTGTGTACAGGCGTTTAAATTACGTCATATATGAAGAAAATTTTCTCCTACCTGCTTGAGATATTCCATTGAAATGATACCAAGTGACAAAAACCAAACACTTGTCTAACATAAATATGGATTTGTCTGTGGGAAAAAATAAAGATGATAATAGTAGGCCTATTTATTTTTAAAAAATATTTCACTTTTATTTTATAAAATAGTATAAAATATAATATTGTATTTGTATAAAATTAAAGTTATTAGCACTAATGGTTTCCACTCCCAGATGCACAAAGAGATGTGTTTTTTAAATTAACTTTTTTGGCAGTCCTGCCTCGTTTAGTAGATGCTTATCGGATCCCTGCAGCATTTGTGGTCCTTCCCCAACCTGGGTGTAAATGATGTACTTCAGAGCACCTGGGTCTTGGGGTTTGATGCCAAGTTTAGACTTTAAATCCTAGAAATATCAAGATCACACTGTTAGGAATATTTACAGTAATACCAAATGTGTGCGATACCGGACAACCCATAGTTTTTCCCTTTTAGTATTTTTTTTTTTATCATTGCATTACCAAACAAAAACAAAACTACGTAATTTGCAAAACATCTTCATTATTACGGTGTAACTTTATTGTTTTATTGCAATTAATTACCACAAAATACATCAAATCTGCAACTGCTAGTTTTGATTTTAAGATGAAGTACCTCTAGGTAAAATATTAACCCATTTGCAGCTAGAGTGGGAGAAGTGGTGGCGTGGCTGTAAGGTTTGAAATGGGTAGCTCACAATATTAGTTATCAAAATTAATGGTATTATCCATTATTGAGAAAGTTTCAAAATATAGAAAAAGTGATTCCTATGCAGAATTTGAGTGTATTATGTAGACAGTATTATTATGTATTATATTATTGTATATTATTGCTGTACTATTTATCTATTATAAAGATACTAGTATATTTTGTTGTGTAGTAAGAAGGAACTGTAACCAAATGGTTACAGATATATCAGAAAAGAGCAACTAGTCGTGGAATCTTCACCTAATCATCGTCCTAGTTTTAATTGTGATGCCCACTAGGAATAGGATCTTATATGCAATTATACGAAAAGCACAACGTTCCAAACAAACCTGTGGAAGGGAATATTGTTCAACAGGAAGCCCTCTTTGATACTCCACATTTTCTGAAATCGCAGGTGGGAAAACGAAATTGATCACAGCCATCATTTTCTTAACTTCAGATTCTAGAAGGTACAGACATGCATTTGGACCAGCATCGAATGTGTATGCAACCTAAAAGTTAACACAATAGTTTACACACAAGAAAATAATCATGAGGCTTTACAATCACTTGCTTTTGGGACCTGTTACCTAGTGAAATAAACACACCAAATAAATCAACGAAGCAACATGCTTTAATTTGTGGACACTGAAGTTTTAATTTTGATGAAAACAGTACCTTATAAAGATCGTTAATTTGATACAGTTTCCACTTTAGGCTACTGCTTTTTAACTTTTCTTATTTACCAATCGATCACTGGGAATGGGATACATCTGTGTGTGAAATTGGCACCATCGTAGCAACAAATAATACACTCTAGATTGTTATAGTCATAAAGAACGAATTGTTGCTGCTTAAAATTAACAATATTTTTAAATGTGTATTTCCATTAAGTGCATCTGATTGTAAATGCACTTTTTTTTAACAGAATCTGATGGAAAATCAGTTCTTGTAAGCAACTGGGTAGCAACACAATACATATTTATTTGTACATATTTCTTTATATAATAAAAGGAGCATAAATATACAAGTTGATATTAAATTTATTACATAATACTAAAGTATTACCTGGGTAGATCCACAATATTGATTGTAGCTGTGGACGAGATGTGAAACCAGATGGGAAGTGTCGTTCATGTAGGTTGCTGGAGGGAATGTGTCCAAGCATACAGCATGGAACTGATTACTGTCTTTCATAGTTATCTCAGCAAAGGTGGCAAAGTCTTTTTTATGAATCGCCTATTGAAACAAAGTGATAATAAAGTTAAGCAATAATACAAGCAACACAATAATATCATGGTACAATGTAGATGACACTTGGATGAGAGAGAATTAAACCAATAAAATTATCCTCTAAATATGAATTACCTACCTGAATGATTTGTTCAGTTCGTTGCGGAACGCACTTTTCAACTCTATGCTTCAAAAGATCGCTTGTTTCTACACTCCTTTGCATTCCAGATGTGCTACTGGTATTTTTTTTCTTGTCATTCACCTGAAATAGTTAAGTACATATAATCTAGATCATAAATGTATCTATATTTACAATAACAATCTTTAAATTCATCAAGGATACAGACATCCTGAGTAGAATTCTTGTGATTGATATTCATATTATGGTTTATATTTTTTGTTATTATGTAGCTATGAAATATATAATGCTACAATCACTCGTTTTTTTGAGAAAAATGTTTTAAATAAGTATGTTTAAAATATGGAAAAATAAAAGGCGGTACAAAATTTCACAAAAATGTTATACGAACTATTACTCTTTTTCTCTGTGGCAAGATATAAAAATGGATTGAAACATTGCACTAACAATCGTTTATAGACTTCAATATCGCAGTATCTCGGCTACGGCTACATAACTTACGACAAGAATGAGGACTCTCATCTCTGGCCAGTGATTGGCTGGCACAATCTGCGAGGCAATTGAGTCGGAGCCATCGTCAGCCGAGCCACAGTGCCAACGAACGAAACCTCCGTAGACACTTCGGCAAGCACTGCCCGACCCCTGACGGGCAACACCAGAGATGTCTCCAACCACATTGTATAACTTTCCTAGAGTGTAAACTGTGAACAACAATAACAACACAATAACAGTATGTCCGTAAACTGTGTGTCCGTAAAAAGTATGTGTAAACTATGAACAACAATAACAACACAATAACAGTATGTCCGTAAACTGTGTGTCCGTAAAAAGTATGTGTTAACTATGAACAACAATAACAACACAATAACAGTATGTCCGTAAACTGTGTGTCCGTAAAAAGTACGTATGTGTAAACTATGAACAACAATAACAACACAATAACAGTATGTCCGATCGTAACAGTTGATATTTTCATGGACATTATTTACACTTGGCCCACAAAAAAGAAAGAATTCCCCCCCCCCCCCCCCCCCCCCTCCCTTCCATTCTCATTATGGTACTGTAGGACCATCGTTAAATAATTTTTTTAAATTGCTCTGCACCCCTCTGGTAAAATGTCTGCGGACGCCCATGGATGTGGTGGAGCAATGGGACGAGGCGTGTCGCTACCGCGCCTGTACTGTGACGTCACTCACCGAGACACGCGTAGCCCGCGGCCGACGACGCTAGCCCTGCCGCCGTCGGAAAGTTATTCTCGGAGCACACGTGGACGTGCCAGTTACAGAGGTCAGCATCGCCTTCCACACCGTTCGTTTGCCTTGCCCTCTTGCGCACTGCGGACGACGAGAAACAGTCAACACCCCATCTATACACACAGACTATAATAGGAACTAAACCGGATATGGTGATGCCGCTGGAGCGGGAGGCTACTGGCCAACGGGTTTGAAATAAATGTCCAGTAGGCCCAAATGTCAAGTGCAAGTGCATATTATGAACGTTTTCACTTTTCAGATGTCGATGTTCTGCACTTGTTTATTTTAGAATTCTCAGGACCTACTAAATAAATGATGTATGAATAGAGTATGCACACGAGTTCTGACAGTAGTCTTCAAAAATGTCCCATTGACAAACTGTTGCAACCTGAGCTTCTAATTGGTTTATCAGTTGCCTCGCGTACTCGCAATCCTTTTCAATCGGTACGTACAAATCATAAACCCGTAGTGTAATTTATTATCTGTGATAAAACCACCCCATGTGCATGTTGTCGAATACTCCCCCCCCCCCCCCCCCTCCCCCTCCACAATATCCGTTTTAATTCATTCAAAAGTTGTACAGAGAACCTACGAGCGTATACTCACTTTCCTGAAGACAATTTCGAAGCCTTTGGTTGTCAAAAGTCTCCTCCCTAAACACAAGTATGGTATTAGAAAACATTTTCAGACACACGAAAGAAAATGTAATGTGTAATGTTACCCCGATCAAAATCCAACGCTGTACACCGGGTAGCGAAGAAGCTGTCGTTTTTAGACGCACCGTCTGTGGTGTAGTTTGTAACTACAATACAAGGGATGATCTCTCACACACTAAACCGTAAATCGACCGTATCGACCAATGTCAATGGAAATAAAATAACATACTTACAATGAAATGACAAACCCGGGCGGTCCTGTCCGCTTTATGTGCATTGGAATGGATGGACACAGGTATTTTCAAATATAATAATAATAATAACATGTTGTGTTTTTGTAAAATATAATTGCACAGTGAAGACATAGCTTATACCCCATAATATTATACTATAACGAATAATAATATTGGTATAATTTGTTTACGAATAAACAGCTGGTTTAAAAGGGGCCATTCGCAAATTACGTCACGCTTGCTAGGAAAGAGAGGGGGGGGGGGGTTGAAATGGTTTGCCCGAATCAGAGTGTTGTTATTTAAATTCCTCACCTAGAAAAGCATTTTTGAAACACTGCAACAGCAAGTGAAAAAATTCTACAAAAGTTAAATGGGGGTGCATTTTTTGCATGAGCGAGTAAAAAAAAAAATAATTAAGAGACCCTAAACATGTGTGACAATTTACGAACGACCCCAAAGAAAATACACTGTGACACTGACAGTGTATGAGAGCGCTGTAAGCTGTCAACCCTTTTTTTACTCACTTTCCATTCAGCCATATTTTATCCTCTTTGAATTTCGGGCTGGCTGCGATGGTTGTCTTTGCGTGCATCTGTTCCAGGCTTAGTGTTGCACTCACAGAGTCGTTCAGGGGGAGAATTAACTTCTCGTTCCTTTTTCCCCCTGTGTAAGAGTAATCTTGTTCATTCATTTATTCATTTAGCCAACCAGACTAATTATATAGTAATTACTGTTTACGTTGGTAAAGCAATATCAGTGTACAATTCAATCAATTGTACAATTGTACAATTTTCTGGAAAGTCACTATTGACCTCCTTTCCCCTAAATATATTTCCTACATAGGTCTAGTGTTGGTAATGCATGCAAAGCTATAAAAGTGCACTTAAATTATGCCAACATTTATGATTTAGGCCTACATTGCTGTAACGACATGTTCTAACTTTCAGCTTATCTCGAATAAATAATAACATTCACTTAAGTGTCGGCGTAGTAACTAATTAGGGTTACTTTTTATTCACAATGCACGTATAAAAATAAAATACTGTAATAAAATTAAACTTATTACAAAATGTTCACTCAAAAAGCACAAGAGAGAGGAACAACGACCAAATACAAAATATAAAACCAATAAATCCATTAACATTCTAAACTCAAACGCAAAAATCAACAACTCCCGAAATAAATTGGTATGGCATTCTGTCAAAGGCAAACCGTACAATTATAATAAATAGTAATGTTATTATTTCCGAACTATCATAACAGTGTTCTGTATTTGGCGTGTACAACTTTTGCTAAATGTCTTATTTGATGTATGTCTAATGAAGTAATCGGTTTGGTGTTAAAACGTTTTGAAACGTACTGATTTATGGGCTCAAAACGTTTTGACGTAAAACGCTAAAGATACGCTTGTTATTAGTTGAAATAAGTAATAATAACCCAACACGTTTTTGTGACGCGCGCACACCTAAATAAACCGTCGCACATACCACAGTCCAAAACGTTTTAGTGAAACCGTTTTGAGTTTTGTTTGATATTACGGCAAGATATCGAACCGTTTTGAAGAGGAGAGGCATATAGTACCAGAAGTAACCGCTACGCTGCATGTCTTCCAGCTTCAAGAAGATACATGAAGTTACATCTTTACCGACTGTATCCACAATAAACCCGTCCACACATAACGCAGCCGCCAGCCAGAAAGGTGAAAAACTACTTGAACCTTGACTGGATGATCTCGCTAAACTATCGTCACAAGACAGACGTCACCGAATACGAAAATTAAAAATGAGTTACTTACAATACTTTATTACTGCTATGTTAACTGGAGCAATGCATGTTACTATGTTCATCTTGACAGCAGTATTCTGATATCCTTCTCTGGATGTTCACAGCTTCAACACCTCAGTACTTCAACTGCAATCAACACTTGTTTGGATGTTTTGACGTGTGCGGCAGCCACGCACGACATCAGCTGGCTTCTCGTGTCGTCACGTCTGTAGCGTCTGCGCAGACGGTGGCGGCATCTGTGATTGGAAACGGCAACTAGCACAAGGAAGTACAGTCGGAACTATAATGTTGGCATCTTTGATCAAAACATGAATTATAAGGGTTCAGGGCATGCGTTCTTTGTAAGTTATCAATATTGACCGAAGAGCACAGACATGTCCCATAATATACCTTTATCTGTAATTGAATTCAATATTCGTGTTTGTAAATTATTGTATATTCATAATAATAATAATAATCATCTCGATTCTCGAGTATATATACTTGGGATAGGCCTACGGTACGGGCACCCAATCTCAGAAACTAATTCATAGTCGGGGGCCCCTAGGAGTAGAAGCCGACTATGAATTCAAACTTCCCACCATCAATCCAACCACTCCGTTGTTTTGATAATATAAAGCACTTCTAGTTTGTTTTCTTAATTTTTGCGTTTTAAT
Source organism: Isoperla grammatica (assembly GCA_945910005.1). Classification (NCBI taxonomy): domain Eukaryota; kingdom Metazoa; phylum Arthropoda; class Insecta; order Plecoptera; family Perlodidae; genus Isoperla; species Isoperla grammatica. The sequence goes on from OX246739.1 coordinate 18,670,311, forward strand.
CAGCACTGTTGTTGGACGGGGAGGCATGAGGGGGGGGGGGGGGGGGACAGGGAAATTATCCGTACAAATGTGTTTAAATAATGACGCAACGCCCAATCCAATACAACCACAATTTGGCATAAAAACAAGATTCAGTTTGAAACAAAATAAAAATATATACAATCACCTTTCCATACAGAAAATCAATGTGACTGGAGAAAAGAGTTTGGAAATAAATTAGAATGGGATAAATGAAAATGTTAAATCATCCCCCACAGCAATATCTTATGTAGTTGACGTTAGATCATTGTAAGAGTATTTTACGGGCATTCAGTTACTTCATACAACGACTCAGCATTGCAGCCTGATGTTTTTAAATTAGCCGTTGACTGACATTAATTTTAAAGTTGGCGGTTTTCCCAATTGTCCAGCTCCGAGTCCTCGTTCTGTGTAGTTGTGTTTTGCAACCGTCGTTGTGAAGTACGATACGATATCTGTCGGGCTGGACTTGGAACACATCTATTTCTGTAGAGTTATTATTTACCAAAGAGTGATATATTGTTTGAATCAAATTTTACTCTTTCTTTTTTTCAATATGCTGATCCTGTCCACGTTACACTAGACTAGAGTAATGTTGTATATGATCGGTATTTGATTGTGTACAATCAGCGATAAAAAATATGCGTTGTTAATTTATCATTTGCATGGGATTTAAGCTATCATATTATTTTATAACATAAAAAAAAACTCCTATCGAGATGGTTCAGTGATAATACAAGAGGCTCTAATTCAGGGCCCCCCCAATCCCAATCCCAATCCCGGCAATCCTGACTAAGGTTGTTCATAGGTTTTCCTCAGTCATAATTGAATGCTGGGATTCAGTCATAGCTATAACATTCCTTTCCAAAAGAGTAGCAACTATCCCTGGGCAGTTTTCCTACAAAAATAACGTACACAAGTAAACTAAATGTAATTTTCTGATTAATTGTTGGTTACCATCATGGTGTATTGAAAATGATGAGCATAAGATACAAGATACAAACGACGTTTTTGGCCAGAGGAAGAAGGAAATACTGTACTTCCCTTTTTGGGAAGAATTATTCAAGATGAAATTATGCATGAGAAAAACTACGCTCAACTTCTCAAGTATAATATAAATATACATTTGAGAACATAGTTGGAATTTGGAAACTCGTGAATATTATGTTTTCCGGACCGTATAGAAAAGAAAAGAAAATATTGTGATTCCTGCGCGGGTCCGAAATACGTAATCCGCAACCCACACCCGCTACCCATAGTGCCATGGTACAATGATGTTTCTGTGTGCCCGCAGCCTTATTCTCGCCTGCACCCGCTAGATCATAACTGCACCCGCAAACCGCAGTTGCTCACACAAAGAACATCATAAACGTATAATCAACTCACTCATCTCAGCTGAATTGACTTCGGCCACTTGAACAATTTGTGACCCCGCAATTCCCTTAACAACTAATGACAGTAGTAACTGAGCAATAAAACCATAATTCTCAACCTACAGGGTAGTTATCGGCATTATAAAAACGCACCCCCATTACTGACCTTCCCCTACACTATACTGTATTTTCCATATCAACTAGCACAGCGGCAAATTTTGGGTTCAATCGCGGCTGGTTTATTGCTCTCTTTGTACGAGGTTGTAAACTTCAATCAGGTTGAAAGTTTCTCCGACCATTAAGAAGGGTAGATGCGTAGCTTCTTTGCCTTCGAAATAAATAACCTAAAATCTAAGTTAACATCACGTACCGAATTTGAGGATCACTAAAGTTATAATTAAAACTAAATAATTGTGTTTAATTGTTGATACAGTGGGGGTAGTAAGGTATTTTTTGCGCTGTCGTTGGAGGCCAATATCGCTTGGAGCTTCCTGTACTGAAAGGGATGTTGAGTACTTTGCGGAAGAAAGGCATGATTGACATATGGTCTCTAATAATTGGGGTCTTACATTTTGCCGTAATAACTTTTTGTTACCATTCTTACTTTTTGAAGAATCGTAGGTTCCAACTTTGTTTAGAAAACCAGAGAATAATAAATATTGACAATTTTGAAAATTGTTACAAATTCCGATTTTCATCAATTCGCACCTGCACAGTGAGCAACCCGCAACTTAAAACTTATATTTCACCCGCAACCAACAATATGTCAAATCCGCTATGATACTTTTTCAATAAAAACGTTACCGTAAAATACACCTTTACGCGCGCAATATTCAAACGCAGCGTACGTAGTTCCACCGTCGACTGTAGACAGCGCGACGAGTCACATCGCGTTTCGAACAAACTGTTTGCCGCTTCGTCCGCGAGTTGCTTAGCGACCGGTGAAGCGGTCGGGCACAAATACCTCGCGCTACGGCGGGCTACCAACACCACGCGGTGGTAGCGTCTACCTAACCTTGACAACCAAACCAACCGACGAACGAACGACGGATGGTATTTCTCAGTTTCAATTGACGGGAGAGGTGTGGGATTTGCGTGTTTTTATCGTCATTCATTTTTGGGCATGTACAAAAATATAAAATAAAGTGCTAAGCGTGTGACATCGGAATTTGGAATATTTCTCGTCTCGAAGTGGATTTTGAATCATCACAAGTGCGAACACTGTTGACATTTGACAGTTCGCTCGATACCTTGCATTCAACATGTGTTACGGTGCCGACATATCCAACGCTCCGGTTCGGAGGATCGACAATAATAGCCAACACAACTTGTAGGCGTTCTGTTCTGTTCCAAATTTAAATTTAACTTTCGCAGTAAGATTAAGTACGTTTGCCCCAGTTGGCAACCTTTCCCATAGGCCAACTTTGGGAGCACGGCAAAAAATCTTCCTTTTGTATGAAATTACAATCGAAATTCGACCTTCAACTTGTAAAAAACCAGTGTACTGCAAGTTCGTTATGGTCCTCTATTATCAACATCTTGTTTCATATGTAAATTATAAACAAGTATTTTAAGAAGGGTAATCGTGGAACAGGAGGGTCGAAGTGGTGCTATTTCTGTTTTATGTGTGAGAAAGAGAGAATAGATCGAGTAAACCCATGTTGCCAGATCTATTTCACTTGACGTAAGGATTGTGGCACATTGAAGATTCCGTCAGATCCAGTCATCACCACAATACACTACCAACATTCTTTACATATTTCAACAGTTCCGTAAACAATAGTACTACGCCAACTTTGCGTAAATAATACCTGTCATATGACGTCACATGCACATGTGTGCGAGGTATTGCGTTAAACAGAATTCTTATTCATCAGTACGTGTTTGGGAAGTGATACTCGGAAATAATTAGCTCTACCGTAGTGACAGATCCTATGTGAGTCATCATCGAACCCATATGCGAGTTTCTCCAGTTTCCATGTAAGAGTGTTACAGTTCAGTTCAGTTAGTGTTCAAGTGTGTTGTAGGCTAGCACGCGCGTGTTTTAGTGACAGTCGAAAAGGAAGGCGGTGTGTGTGACAACAACAACAATGCCGTCCAAGAAGCAATACAACCTTGTGCAGAATGATGATTACGATACGCGTATCCCTCTCCACTCCGAAGAGGCCTTCCAACATGGTATCACGTTCCAGGCAAAGGTAACACACAGAAATAATTGTCTCGTACCTATGAAAACAAAAAAAATACATCATACATCATACATCATACTGGCTCATTGTTGGCCTTGCGAACACGCCCACCGGGCAACAATGCTACGCGGTAATTGACTAATTGTCTAATTTGTGACATTGGCCACACGCACGTGACTTTTGAAAACAAATATCCTTCTTCCTCCTTCAAACACCAGATTTTCTTCAAATCAATATTAGCCGGCGCAGTTGGCCGAGGTCGATTAGGCGTTAGTCTAGTAAACCACGATCTCTGCGTTCCAGGTTCGAATCCTGGCTTGGGCATGGATGTCATGTGGCGTTTTTTCATCCACATAATCGCCCGCTCATCGTCTCGATTAGCCTCGTTGCAAAAATATGAGACGTAAAACCCCAAATATCATCATCATCAAATCAATGTTACAATTTGAAGCATACGTTACCGAATTTTCTTCATAAGCGTCAAAGTGTACATGGCATGTAGGCCTACATATATTTCTTGAATATATAGCCAACCAGTACTTACACTGTTTTGTCCTAGCATCCGATAAGTACTCGTTCCAGTTTTGTGATCACAAAGGGCGGATGTTTTGATGAGCCTTGAGTGGATATATGGCATAATCGTATCTCTGATAAAGTAGAAATGCATTAGTTTCGGTAGTTTTACTCACTTCAACCAAGACGAAGCAAGCCTCGTTGTTACGTAAGAGATTTTAGACAAGACATGCAATAAAAACCGCACTGTCATCAATTCCAAGTCGACGTAGTAGCCGGTCTGGTAAACCACGGTCTCAGCGCCCCAGGTTCGAGTCCTGGTATTGGCATTTGACATGACGTATATATGACATAATTGAGTTTTTTATCTAAAGAATTATCACCCACTCATCGTCTCGCTTAGCATCGTTGCCAAAATCTGAATAATCTCAAATAGGCCGGACGCAGATACATGTATCCTTTATCTGATATAGTATCTCTTTGTTGACACTGGATCTAGGCAGGCACTGAAATAGCAGTAGTTCCAAGCTCGTATCGTCACTCGTTCAATGTTACAATGTAAATGTAACACACATACTCACTAATGAGCCTATCGCGTACAGTGGTCAACGATATGGGCCACTAGGGTTTTTGTTTTGTTGTAACTTACAATCAAAATAAACAAATATGACCGGCAAACATCGTCACGCCTAAATGTCCCCGTAGTAATAAAAACAGGAAGCGAGATAAAAAAAAGTGAATTTCTTTTAGCAAATGTACGGTTCTGCGTGTGGTAGGCCCACTAAGGTTGTAATGTAATTACATCGATGCTACGAAGAAGGCCGCCAAATTATTGTTTATGTGTATGTAATGTAACGACCAATCACAGTCCGCGGTTTGTAAGCACGTGGTACACCTGTCATGATGCCCTTCACGGACAAGTTGCCATACTCTTGCACTCTTCCGTATACAAACATGGGGAATAAAACAATCGATGCAAATATTTTGATACATAGTAACGCAATATTAATGATTACTTAATTTATATTGAAAACAGATCGCAAGAACACACAAGTGTAATTTAATAAAATTTAACACAATTAGACCTACAGGTAAATATGTATTTCACTGGTAATAAAAGTACAACAAGAAAAAGAGTACAAGTAACTATAGTCACTATCTAAAGATATTCACGCACTAATCTTTGCTTGCAGTTGCACATTTTGTCGGATGAAAGAGGTGATGTACTGAAGGGAGTTTCTGTGATATGACGAGAAGGTAAACAGACACGTTATTCAAGTTGTGTTAACAGCACATTTAAAGTTTAAACGTATCAAATTTCATATTATGATTTATGACATAGCGTAAAATACATATAACAAACGATATTTATGTTTCCCATTTTAAAAACATAATGCTTGTGCATTGTACACGCTATGCAAGCAAGTAGCTTGTAGACGTTCATGTTTCGTGTTCAAAACTGTACCGTGTGCGTCGAGAATGCGCGATTATAGACTACATACATACCTTCATTCTCTCAACTCAGCACAAGCATATTATACAAGACGAGGTTTCACAGCAAAATTGTCTACAGATTATTACTCTCTTAGTGAAGAAAATTCATTAGTATTCACCGAAGCCATCCAGACTCCTACTAAAGCCCGAGGGGCTATTTATTTGCCTGTCAATTACTGTACACGGCCAGTTGACCTCCCATAGGCTTCGGTCGGCATCGCAAGCGTTCTGTCGAGCATGATAGTTTACAATTCAAATATATCCTATCTGCCGGTCTGCTTTGCATCTCCAATGCTGGAGGTCCATCCTTGCTGTGCTTGACTAGTCTTCCCTGCTCATTCCACTGTTCTCGGAAGCCAAATTCAACAAATTTTACATGCGGTATATCACGTCTTGTAGGCCTCCAGTGTTCTAGATTTCACGAGATTGTTTTAAAGGATATGCATGGTTGTGGCAGACAATTTTGACAGATTTGTATTAAATGTCTCGTTAATAGTTTTCGGAAATTGCATCAATTTTTAAATTGTTGTGGCATCTATCATGCCATTAATTTATTAAAAAAAGGAAGGCAATTTTACAAAAATGTATTGTTACAGCCACTCACATTATTTCTAGCCTAACACGTTACGTAACGTTGGTTCATAATACAACCCCGTAGAACAATTTGGTGATCTTAAATATGTAATTTAACCAATGGTCGTTGGACGTTGGAAGTCGTTGGTAACCAAAGGTGTTCGTAGTAAGCTGTGCTGATGACGTCACAGCCGACGAAGGTATACGAAGCTATGACGTGTTGTGACCTCATAACGCCGTGGTAGTATTCGTCAATGATTCATCATTCGGGCTGGGCAGAGTAAACTATTATTAGGGGTTACATCGTTTGTGAATTTTCAATCCATCCAACATGCACGCGAATTCACTCAACGGTAACTTACACGTGGAATTAATTAGGACTATTGATCACCTTCAAAGATCCAGGACGCCGAACTGTGGTCAATTATGTCAAGTTTTCATTTATAGCGCTGTGCCTTTCAGTCAGCGTTCTTTTGTCTATACGTTGCAAATTGTCACGATGGGCCCCGTTGCGTTGTACACGTACACGTTAATGTTTCTTTAGTAGGCGTATGTTTAATTTTCTAGAAATAGTTTTCTTAGATCGTTCTCAATATATGAGACTTTTCTTTTATAAGCCTAAAGGCTAAAATCATCATCATCGTTATCATAATCATCACCTCGATATCAAGTGCAGGTGTGCTCAAATCAAACATCATCATCATCAATTCGTCATCGTCATTGTTTTCGCCCTTGACACCAACTTGACCCGGTTGTATGGCCATGCATTTCGCTGTGCTATTATTCCCATGCAATGGCGGACAGGACATGTGCATCGCGATGACGCAGTGACTCAGGGTAATTGTTAGTCACTGTCACCGTTGTAATGTAACCCTCACGCTGACATTCCATGTACGCCGTGCCTCACATTCTACGATGCAATTTATTTAATTTCATGTAACGAGGGTAAGCGCGATATCCAATGAAACTACCACAGAACAAACTGTAGGATGAGATTCAACTGTCAATTTTTGAAGAGCTGTTAAAATACTATTTCCAGGACATTCGCCGGGTTATGAGTCAAGCTTGGTAAAAATATCGGTGACAAAAGTACCTATAGAAATTAATGTCGGTCTGGTTGCGAATAGAACCAGTTACTTATAGTAATGTGATGATTGATGGCTATGATACAGTGGTATGGTACGTGTAGGTTTCATGTGAATAATGTAACATAATGTTAAAAACTAGACACCTTCTGAAAATTGGTAAATAAAGGGTAACGTTTTGTGTGAATAAATGTAAAAATGACATATTTTCGTATTTTTCTTGGAGAAAGTATTCAGTAAGCACATCGGACTTAAAATACATGTTAATATATATTCAATGGGAAATGGTTGTAGTTTTATATATTGTGCTCTCATCATTTTAAGCAGATGAAAGCCCGGATGCATAGATGTCCGCGTCCCGTATAATAGGGAAGTCCATAAATTGCATGTGTACAACATATGCAAATTCGATAGTAACTATAAAAACTAGGGGACTTCTCGGTAACTGGGCCTTAAATTTACCTCCTCTGGCCACTGCCTTCTACGGGCGCGTACCGGAACAGCCGATCTTTCCGGGGCGTCGAGCATAGTCGCGACTGCGTGAATCTCGATCGAATCGAATTGCCCGGAATCTTGGGCCGGGCGAACCGGTTAGCGTACGGTACGCGCCCGAGTGTTTCGGTATTTGTGATGTTGCAAGGTTGGCTACCCCTACTCTGTCAGAAACGTCCACCATGGAGTTCTATCCCCAATGCAAGTAACCGTGTGAAAAGTTGCGGAAAATTAAAAATTTCAGATGTGAAAAAAAATAAAAATGTAAAATTTCGCAATTGGGTGAAACCACTACTGAGTACTGATGACGGCATTTTACCATAGCGCCAACATTCCTATGTATGCACGAAACAAGGGGAATGTATTGTGTGTTTTTTCGATCAACAATTTGGATGTAGAGTTTTGAGATTAACAATATGTTTTCATCAATTTGAAAACATCAAAAGTTGTTGTGATGTTTGGCAAACGAACTTTCGACGGTTTGCGTTGAGCTTCGTTTGTGGACATTTGATTGGAAATGCCGTGACGAAAGTAATTACATAACGTAAACCACCTCTCATTTCGGGACCAGTTTTTTTGACAGGTTACAATGGAGGGGATATGCGAGGGGTTTGTGTACAGACGGCGACAGAGAACTGACTAGTTGCATTGATCTTTGTTGCAATTAGTTTTACAATGTTGAATACATTATATTAGTACCACTGTATGCATGACTGCGTTAAGTACAGTTAATGTCAATTGAGGGGGTATTGTGTCATTTGACTTGTGGCATACATTTGTTATATATTATATTCATGCGGAATGCAAAGCAATTATTATAAATGTGTAGACTGCAGACAAAGATCGAGGCCTTACATACACGGTCTATACTAATAGATGATTTTCAAAATTGATCTAGGACCCATGCAGTTAGTCACGCTCTTCTAAATCATGATTGACAACAATTTACAACAATGACAACAATTTACAACAATAACAACTAGTTTTCAAATGTTATGTCAAGGTGCATTTGTAATTTTTGTGCATTGTTATCATTGGAGGACCGTGATTAGGCTCATGGACTTTGATCAATTTTGAAAATCGTCTATCGTTAGATTTTTCTAGATTCCTCCTTTTGCACAGTCGAAAATACTACTGTGGTGCGGTTCATTCTTCACGAATTACTGGTCACTTTTTACTTTCGTGTGAAATAGAATCTAGCATCGCTTTAATCTCCAACTGCTTCTAAACACGAAACGCAATGGAAACATATAATTATGACGACTATAACAAAAAAGAGGAACATGAAATAACGTGTTGTGGTTGGTATCGAGAGAGTTGTGGGCTATGAAAGCGAGTCCGAAGACATGAGAAAACAATATTGGGTTTGTTACCGCGTGGGGGGTCATTTATGTCGCTACCGAACGCTATCGAGTGTGGGTGTTGTGCTGAAGAGACATTTTTTATTTGTTTTCATGAGCCAGGAACAAAACGGATCGTTCGTTGGTCTGTAACACAATACGGAGTAGCTCAGCAAAGAGACAAACACACACAAAACAAACACGAACATTGCGTCAATCATTCCCTTTCAATAGAACATCCATTTCGGTTGTAAAAACATGGAAATGAATATCTTTGACATCAAGAACATTATAGATGGATTTAGCACTGGCATTTCATTATACTTGGATTTACAAACTAAATATTGCCAAACCAAATTTGACCAACGGGAGTTTGAAAACGTGTAATTTCAGAAGAATACAAATGTATTCAATGTATGAATAATATCCCTGCGTGGGGCAAAGTTAGGGCATTGCGGTGATGATTTTACAACGGGTCTACATGGACTCTACTATAATAGTCGCGTAGTAAGATAGAAAGTGCTACCCTGGACCCATTCTTCTTCGGGCCCAGTAGGGGAATTAGGGCCTGGGCCATAACACTATAATATATTATCTTCTTGTTTGGCGCCGGCATGTATATAGATATATATTTCTTTAAATAACAAAAAACACATCCATATATAACCACATATAATCCACATCCACATATAATCCATATAGATAAATATCTATATATGAATGACATACATACACTTCAACGTGTAAAATGCAGAATCTTACAGGGATTGATCTATTCTAAAATGTTCTGTACAAGTTGTGTAGTGTATAATCTCAACAGTCATATAGAACAGCTGTTTTTGACGTTGGCAACTGTGAAAAAAGTAAGAAAGACACGGAACGGAAAGCCATGCTGTAATTTAATAATGGATCCCTACCATTGTTCAAATCATAGTTAATGATAGTCTACAAAATTGCATTGTTAAATTACTGTAATTTAGGTGTCCGTGAATTTCCCCTCCCAATTATGTGGTTTACGTTCAAGCCATGTGAAAATTCTTGTATGGAATCATAAAAGGCTACAACTTGATTTTGCATAATGTTTTTGTTTTTTAAATAACATATATCTTCCTTACCCTACTAGTTACCCCCGGGCCCAGACGATGACGGTGGCTAATATGTAATCTCGATTAACCCTGCTGAAAGGGAGTTTTCCGGAAATGCTAATTCCCCAACGCCAATGCCAACGACCTGTACGATCTGGATTTGGTTACTACTAACTTGGTTAGACGAACTTTGTTGTACTAGTTGTACCAAGATTATTTCCATGGACAGATAAATATTCGAGGAGCGTTCATAATCTTGTTAGTGGAATTGAGTAGTCAGTGCAACATTGAGACGCGAGAGTGTTACACCGATGGGACGTTGGCGTTAAGAGAACTTTGTCCCTTCTTTACTGCCGATATACCGACGTAGACTTGTTGTAAGATAGTTGTCATTCCTAGGAAATAACAGATTTCCCTTAGCGCCAACGCCCCATCGGAGACCTCGATATCGCATCTTCTCACGTGTGTTTGTGTCCTGTAAAGCGCACTACCTTCGAGTACAGTGGGAATCAAAGAACGTCTTGTAACTATCATCAGTAATGTATGCATGTATTTTTATGATCTAGCGCTACCGCTGAACATTCATATAGTTTAAAGTTAAACTATACACTCTTTGTCCCGGGCGTCGACACGGCAAATATATTTTCAGCTAAAACAATCATGAACACCTCAATTTCACAGTCTACCAACTCCTACTCAACCAGCTCAGTAGTTGTTGTGTCTACTCGTACACAATGGGTGCTTGGTTGGAGTAGCCTTCATTGATTTGATCTGCAAGATTTGTATGTGTGTTTGTAATTTGTATTGGGAGGAATCAGAGGGGGAAACTACAGATGTTGCCAATATAGTGAAAGCGGTGGTTGTGGTGTCGGTTCACCACTGTCACCTATAAAATTCGCAGGTGATAGGTTGAACTGATGAACTGATTTTGTGGGAGACGTATCACCTAATTTTGGTAATAGTTTATTGTATTTTTATTTTTAGTAAAATGTATTGTGTACAGTCTTATTGAACTCTGTCCTAATTAAGATTCACACGAATGCTACAAAGCTATAGTTATGCACGTTTTGCACTAGAGATCCCAGGATTTGATTCTGGAAGAGGTTTTTCTTGTTTGGTGAATTCATATTTTACCACATCCTATATATTATACTTAAAAGAGGAGACTGGGCAGATCCTCTATTGCCGCAGATGGAAAATGTTACAATGATGTATTAGAAGAATGTGTGTACTAGAGCCCGGAAAATGACATCAGAGAAATGATATGAGGTATGTGTGGTGTTGGTATGTTGTAATGTAAGAGCTAGAGGCTTCTGGGTGGGTGGTTGCCTTGCGTGCGCCGCTAACGTCGTCCCATGTCCGGTGACTTCTGTGCACTCAGTAATGAGGACAGTTGCTACAGCTCGACAGTGGTTTGTGTTGGCTGCATTGCAGATAATGTAATCTCTCTTCTACCAGCGCTTTTTATATAGTTTGTTGAGAAGTTCCGATCGAGTTTGTAAGCGTTTTTGCTTAGAGAACATTCTTTTTGGTAATTGAAAAATTCTGTCCAGAGTTTTGATGGATGGGGAATCAACTGTAGCAGACTTTCATGATATTGGTCGGCGGGGGCAGTGTCCCTTCGGCCTGAAAAATGGGAAGTGTCCCAAGTCACAATTACTTTAAAACGGAATAATATCTAGGTATACGTATAATTATTAATTGATAAACTTTGAAATCAAGTTATGTGACACCCAAATATTTATTTAAAAGTCATAAGAATTGTGTTTATGATTTCTCGACCAGAGTGCGAGCTGCTGCGGTCCAGCACACCCTCCATGTGTTAGTACTAATAGCAGCAGCGTCCGTGCACGGTTGCCAGGTGGACACGTAGGCGTGTTGCCGCCCTTACGCACGCAACTGTGACGTCGATCAAACAGCAGCTGGCATTGCTGCACTCAACACTCAAACATTCGTTTCCAGGTGCGAGGAACTCCTCAAGGTCAATTTCAATGCCCTCGACTTTTAGAATGATGCTGTGTACCAACTTATTGGAATTTCGAATAATTAACGTACCAGCTTGCATTGTTGCCACACAATGAATGTTGTATATAGAGCTGTTTTATGCATGCGTCACCAAATGTGGGACAAGTCGTGGTGTATATGCAGTCACCCTTTGACATGCAGTTCGATATGCATGATTGGTATGAGTGTATCTATTAGACATGTACGGCTAGATAAAGTAAGGTTTGTTTGCTCGTGTTTGATGCTTCCATATCGCATTGCGTTGCCCGAGAGTTTAAAAAGTGCGGTAAGAAATTATAATTTAGTTTATTTCAAAAACTGGTATTTTAATAGATATTATATTTTATTGTTTTCAAATTTACTTTTTTCAAAGGCAACCCGATGTGCTATGACTACCATATTTCTTTCTTTGTACCTCAGTACTGCATTAACTGTATTTTATGAGAATACAAATATCTTAACAATAATCTCTTGAGGCTCAACTCAACCCACACTCATCAGTTGTTTCAAACCGTTCGGCTATGTTGGCTGCCTAAAATATTGCTTGCCACAAATTACAGACAGTAATTGTTGCCATTGCCACCATGATCACAATGTACTAAATTCCAATAAATAAGAACGAAACTTTAAAAGTTGGAATATAAGTTTTTAGTATGTTGGTGCAAAAACGAATCGCAATATTTATCAGTCGGATAACGAAGCAAATGTTTGAGTTCTTGTGATAATTAGAATATCAGATGTTCATAGTTCCTTCTTCTCCATCTGCTCAGTTCCGGTTTCCTTTTTATCCACTGTTGGCATTATTATACGTTCTTAGAAGAGAAGCAAATTAATAAAGTTTCTAATCAAAGTTTGTCGATTTCCTTTTATCCCCGTTTTGCATTTTGCATATTCATATTAACTTATAAGACGTTGAGCTCAGGTCCACGTTCTTCTCGATTATAGACTCCATCCGCTGAAAACTTTTCCGACTGTGTAAGTTGGAGATAAAGTTCGACTGTTATCACCGTTGCTCCCCTTTCCAAGATCTTCGTTGTTAACTCACTGGGAGTAGCAACCATTGATGTTGTCAAGGAACAAACGTTAACAATAGCCCTACCCTTATTCGATTTGCTCTTGAGAAATTCGTGCCAGGAGATATAGGATACGCTATTGGTGAATCAACAAAGAACGGAAAAAGCAGGGGTGTCGAAAATAAATACTTGTGAAGCTGTGTGGATATGCCATTTTTTTGTCTGTCCCGTGAGTAGAAATTTTAGTTTTCAAAGTTATTTTGTAAGTTGTACAGGTACGATTCACTGTTTACGGATTGCTGCAATTTCACAGCACAATGTGCAAATGCCGCATTGTTCTGCTATACATACATGGAAATTTAGATAATTTATCTTTGTTTCAATACGGACAAATTGAACTTCTTAGTTCAAACCTGGAATAACCCAAACCCTACTCATAATCATAGACAAATACATAGTATGTTCAAATTTCTAAATTTAAATGTGTGTAGAGTGTACACTGTACATAATAATTGGCTACCTCAGCAAGCAACTGTTTTATCACATCTCTTTTCTCAGAACTTAGTCGATGTTTTATAACCTGACATTTCGCTACCAATTCCAACGAAATAAAAACCTGAAACGATTGCAGTCCAACCTGTCTAAAAGTGCTATAAAGCACAGCAGATGGTCCAAACTCTCAGGTTTGTAGGCTGAGGTGGCTCTTTGCATTCATTCAACCGAGTGCTAAAATGGCCGATTTAAACCCTTGTTAAACTCCGACTCGGAATGAATGTCCCATATCATCTTGTTTTACTGGAATAAAGTTCGTCGTATTTCGAGTTGCTTCGATTTCAAAACGTGCGAGCGTCAGCAAACTAAAGGTAGAAAATTGAAAAGCAGAGCAAGGGAATAATTTCCAATTCTATTTCTGGTCCGATGGATTTTGATCCCATCCCGTCCCGTCTTCCGTGGTCTGTGTTCTAGAAAAGGCTTGTTTCAATTTCCCCCTTATAAGCTACTACTGAGAGCAGTGCGGAGTTGAGGATGTGCCGGTGACGGCTTTTAATTCAATTTGCTACTTTGATTAAAAACGCAATGCTCTTGGCCTGATGGCATAGAAATACGCTCTACGCTGTCACAGATTGTAATCGCCTTTGCAGTGGGAACGATCTGCCCTATTGTCTCATCATTATTAATTAACTTACTCGTACTTACAGTTATATTTTGCCTTGTCCTCTATTTATTGGCATGAAATACAAAGGAAATGCCGATTACGATATACTGTGAGCAGGCATGAAAACTGACAGATTCCTTTGTTGGCTTTATACAAGCATAAACTAATCTCCGTAGGATTAATAAATGAATTACATTCGTATTTCATGGTACATTCCGAGGTACAATCTACCAGACGTTATAGCTTGTACCCAAAGCGCAACACTAACAGATAAAACCCGTGCATGGGTTCAAGTTCATTACTATGAACACAGATAACAAATGCTATGACCTCAATGTTGACCGGTGGATTTGAGTATATACCGATTGCAATACATTTTGGAATGGATTGTATCGGGTCTCTGTCAGTTAGTTTTTAAATTTCTCAACATAAATTTTACTATCTTAATCACAATCTTTAACATAAATTTATAGACATAAATTTATAGGCTGTCAGGAATTGAGAAGGAATGAGGAAGAATTTCTGGAGTATTATAAAATGAATAACATTATACCTATCATTCATGTATAACGGCTTAATAAAACTGTGCGTTCAACCCCAGGTGGAATAAAATGTATGATGCTATAATAATTAGCTATTTGATAATAGTTATATACAACTATGGTGACCCACAAATCGAAGTGTGGCATGTGGCCATCACACATTTTCCCGCTTAAAAAAATCAACTTATTTTATGATTATATTATATTATTATTATTAATAATAATATTATTTACTTCTTACTTAGTTTACATTTTCAGGCGTTGTGACCACTATAATCTCATTTTCAGACGCTCAAATCCCCCCAACCAATTCCTTGACTGGGCAACAAAGATAACCGTGATTGTCTATTCATGGTTTTGGCCCCGTTGGGTTTGTGGGCTCATTCCAATTAGTCCTGGGTAAACGTCATCATGATTCCATAGTCGATTAGCACTTTTGCATATAGACATGTATAGCTTTTATAGCCTATATATTATCCGCCATACAATCTGCTCTATGCACAACATACGGTGTATTTGTTTCATAGTTGGGTGGTTAGTTCTAGAACCGTTAACAAATCGATGCCCATTATTTCGAGTTCAATGTATCTCAATTAAATCAATTGTACTGTACGGTACCCGATGGTTACAAGCCATTGTGGTACTCTGTACATGTCACTGTTTTTCTGATACATGATTGGTGATCGAGACAGTTTAAAAAAATAGACCTTATGCGTCATGCGTCACCAGACAATTATAATGAGTGAATGAACATCGTTCAACTTGATGGAGAAATCACAACATTAATTGTAGGACCAAACGATAACGATAATATCTAGATTGTATATCTCATATTTTGGGCGAGTGGTAGATGATGAGTGAAGATGAAAATTTGACATGACCTCAATGCTCAAACCGGGACTCGAACCTGAAATTCCGTAACCATGCATGGTTTACCAGACCAACGTCTAATCAACCGTGGCTATTGCGGCTTGAAGGACCAAAATTGCCTTCGTTGTGACCGTTAGCGAAAACGCCTGTATGCTTGTAAAGCGCATTAGTGAGGCCTTGCTCTTTGCCGACGTGATGGCCGTGCTCGATTAGGGTACAAACCGTCTTTCGTACATGCGTTCCAGGTTCGAACCCGATCTTGGGCACGAATGTCATGTGGCGTTTCGCATCTACACATATATCATTCTACTTATCGTTGTCAAAGTGAAAGATAGCACGTTTTGTTTTGTGAACAAATCGGAAACATTACAGAGATTATTTTCCATGATATGGTTGAACGACTACGATGTTCACTGAAACAATTGATGCGAGCCAAATTGCATGAGTAAAAGTGCGTTGAGCCGTTTGGTGTAGACTGTAGTTGTAAAAACCACGAAGCCTGAAAGAGGTTTGTGGATGCTTCTAGAAGGTGGATAGACTGAAACTAGTGTTCAGTTCAGTTCAAGGCAAGTTCCGTCTGTATCTCATGTATACAACCATGTGGGCTGCATTTTGCTAGCTGACCGGAACAATCTTACAGGCGGAAGTTGTTTAAAGGATTCCTGGATAGCTTCGTTTCGTTCTCCATAAAACCATGTCTTGCTTGACCAATGCGATCTCGTAGTCCAACCCATTGGTTTCGAAGTGGGATGGCGAAGGTGGGTGGTGAACACGCTGGACTGAGCCCATGGCCCACTCAATAAGTTTCTTGTTCTTGTACTATGCACTGTATTATCCTGTATTACTGTTATGAAATATCGTTAAAAATTAGAAACAATACTCGTTATTTTTTAGGGATTTATAAATGATCTCATCTAAAATTAACAAAATAAATATATGCATTTCTCCCTAGTTTCAGTGTCTTATTGTAAACTCAAAATTACGTCGTGGATTGGTGTGAAAGTAAAACTATGATTATTGTGTGGTAATTGCTTATATACTCACCTTTGTTGATGTAACGAAGCTGGAAGGTTTCAGTGTACAAACTGTTACATTCGCCGGTACAAAATACTTGATTGTACCGTGGCAATTGCAACTATCACAGTTCACAGGTAATTGGGGTAAACATTTTATTAAACTTTGTAAAGCCAATGAAGCTAAATTAACGCAATGAGAAACCGTTGAGCCTTCACGCCAATTGTTTAGTGATAACTTAATTTGAATTTACATCCCAATATCGTGAGGAACGCGATGCCAAAATGATTTGTTTTAATACATTTTCAAAAAATTTGATGAAACCGTTTTTTACACCCTCTGTAAAAAGTTAAGGTTATGAATATTAATTGAAATGTACGTCGACTTTTAAACGACTTTTCCATCGAAATCATACTCAATTTTTAATTACCTCATATCTCGTCATTTGAAACCAACAATTTCTCGATGCAATCACCATTGTGGTAGCTTAAACCATCGCCATGCACTCACTCAAATGTCATCTCAAGTTGTCTTTTCGATTCTGATTTCATTTTATCTATCTAAATCGTCTTCCAATTCTGCACCGTTCGTTTTCCGCCTTTCGATCATAATGGGCTCAACTCGGACAGAAACATCCAGTAAAAATTTTATTGAATGGAAGGATTTGACATTTCATTCGACATGGCTTTCGATTCTTTTATACTGATGGTGTTGTCATTTCACGTAATAATAATAATGTCAGTCATTCAGTCGGCGAAAGCTCTTCTCAACGTCGTTGACTTTATCGACGTTGGTATTTGGTTTCGAGCAGGCGAGAGCAAACGTTTTGAACCAAACTCCATAAATAAATATACCTAGATCATTTTCGGTCCGCACAACAACTAAAAAGAACGAACACAGCGTACACAACACAGTAAAACTAAGATATAATATGTTCCCAATTAGTTCAGTTCAGCGTGAATCGCTAGCTTGTGATACTGAACCACAATCATGTTGCGGATGCCATGTATGTTTCTCAGACTCTGACTCTGTGGTTTTGTGGTAGAATATCCTTTGATTGAAGATTTAGCTAGTTCGATCGTGGACCCTAAGTCCCAATCTATTATCTACCCGTACGCCCCGGTTGAGGTGGGTTCATCCTCGTGATGACCGGTGCCTTCAAAGAGGGCTCTCGTACATGTCTATAATTATAACCCTATATTTTCATTCATCACGATCTTGCTAACTTTTCCCCTTTTTTCATCCTTCTCCTCATTCTCATTCATGCCGGGTCTTTTGGGACCTGAACGTCAGCAAACCCCCTACGCCCCCACCACCCTACCGGACTCCCTTTATGACCCCGGAGATGTGTGATGGATCTGAAAAAAACCTGAACAATTTTCTTATACTTAAAGTTTTTTTGACATGGAAATAATTTTTTTTCTTTTTTTTTTTTTTTTTTCTTTTTTCAACTTTTAAAGTTTTCCCCAACAGTGACTTACCAAAAAAAAGTGACTGTCGATATAAGTGACGTGTCAGCAGCCGCGGTACGCGGTCTTGTATCTCTATAATACTCCCTCGTAAAAAAAGTATCTGAATCTGTGTAAATTTTGCGACTTTGAAATAATAAAATGTAAATGTCCAGCACCAACTCGACTGTGCCGCCTAAGTTCCACCATCGTGCGCAAAGTCCCCCACATTCTTTGGTATCATTTCGTTCTGCTGTCCATTTCTTTTGTCGAGTCCGTCAGACTGCCAGACCTGCCGGTCGCACATGTGCTGGTGTGACCTTGGGTCGGTCATTGGGCTGTTGGTTGGTTCTCGCGGTGAGTGTTGCTTGGTCTTCAGCGGTCTTCTGTCTTGAGCCGGCCAGGTAGCGGCAACAATGTCAGTCGTCGGCAACAATGTCAGCTGTCGGCAACAATCCCACTCCTCCACCAGACTTACTTTCATTGGTATGAAGCAAAGTGTCGTGCTGGTCTTCAGCGGTCTTCTTTCTTGAGCCGGGCAGGTAACGGCAACAATGTCAGTCGTCGGCAACAATGTCAGGTCAGCTGTCGGCAACAATCCCACTGCCCCACCAGACTTACTTTCATTGGTATATGAAGCAAAGTGTCGTGCTGGTCTTCAGCGGTCTTCTTTCTTGAGCCGGGCAGGTAACGGCAACAATGTCAGTCGTCGGCAACAATGTCAGGTCAGCTGTCGGCAACAATCCCACTGCCCCACCAGACTTACTTTCATTGGTATGAAGCAAAGTGTCGTGCTGGTCTTCAGCGGTCTTCTGTCTTGAGCCGGGCAGGTAACGGCAACAATGTCAGTCGTCAGCAACAATACCACTGCCCAACCAGACTTACTTTCATTGGTATGGAGAACCTTCTGTCTTGAGCCGGGCAGGTAGCGCCAGCGGCAACAATGTTAGCTGTCGGCAACAATGTCCGTCGTCAGCAACAATCCCACTCCCCCACCAGACTTACTTTCATTGGTATGAAGCAAAGTGTCATGCTGGTCTACAGCGGTCTTCTGTCTTGAGCCGGGCAGGTAGCGGCAACAATGTCAGTCGTCAGCAACAATGTCAGTCGTCAGCAACAATACCACTGCCCCACCAGACTTACTTTCATTGGTATGGAGAACCTTCTGTCTTGAGCCGGGCAGGTAGCGGCAACAATGTTAGCTGTCGGCAACAATGTCAGCTGTCGGCAACAATCCCACTCCTCCACCAGACTTACTTTTATTGGTAAATTATGACGCAAAGTTTCGTGCTGGTCTTCAGCGGTCTTTTTTCTTGAGCCGGGCTCCCCCACCAGACTCACTTTCATTGGTATGAAGCAAAGTGTCTTGCTGGTCTTCAGCGGTCTTCTGTCTTGAGCCGAGCAGGTAGCGGCAACAATGTCATTCTTCAGAACAATCCCACTCCCCCACCAGACTTCACTATTACGTTCTCTGCGGCTAAGGGGTGACATTTTTGTTTGTTTTCTTTTTGACAATTTTAAAGCCACTTTTGTCCGACAGAAATCTGGAGTTCTGCATGGGGTAGGTTGACATGGGGGGGAGTCCCACCGCATCCCTTGGGGCTGCCCCACGTCTTACTCGTGCCCCCCTCCACCTCCACCTGTTACACCGGCACCACTGCCCTCATCTGAGTGCTGGAGGTGCGGGCTATGCTGTGTGGGGAAACCGGTCAAGGACGGGTACTGGACTTCATCTCAACGTTGCCAGATAATTCACTCTTACTTTGTTTTTCTTTGCTCTACTAACCATTCCGGCAATATCGCCCCTTTCAAATAATGATGTGCGCGAATTCCGAGTGTACACACTGATTTGGCCGCCTATTTAGTCAATAGGTGTAATGTTTTAGGTGTATGCAAGATTTCGTGCTAGGAATATTGGAATGTCGAGTTGCCGTTGTAGATAACAATTGTCACAGTGGTTCTCGAGGCTTGCTGACACTGGGCTTTTAGTTTGTTATTATTCGCTAGCTCATTGGATATTTTTATTATAATAATTTTCTCCATTAGAGTTATTTAATAAATAATAGTATTATAAAACCAATAATCATTTCGATTAGCACAGTTGACCAAAGGTATAAAACTAGAAGTACGGGGTAGAATTTAATAACATTTGGAACTGCAAGCCTGTTTTATTTTTGCTCGCATTGGTTACATCTAGTTGATCAGTATCAAGTATTTTATTAATATTGTAGATTTCATGTTCCATGTTACCGTACATTATGTCTGTTTTGTATTATTACGACATCGTAGAACGTATACATAACATTAACAGCTAACAATATACATTGCACATTAAAGTTAGGTTCATATCCTACCGACTATTTGTCATAATATATTATGCATACACATTTCACACTACGTGTGTATCGAAACATAGCAAAATTGTGACTAAACTTTACCCCTACTGGGAATCGAAGCCAGACCCCAAGGAATATAAAACGTTTATTTCACTCTTGCCATGAGTGTGTCTAATTCATACGTTTCTACCTTGCGAATCGTCTAATAAAAACCATCCGCTGATGTTGTTATGGCCAGATAGATTCTGTGTGTGTCGTAGCATGGGCGACTGGGCGAGAGATCCTGCGTTGCGCGGGCGCGGGCGTCACCGGCCGGCTGCTACTACGAGCAAGCAAGGTTGTTGGGTGCGGTGCGTTACATCGTGATGGCTGGGTTATTATGATTGATTGATAGTGACGCTAGACGAGGGGTTCCCGGTATACTGTGTTGTTTCCATCCATCCATCGTATATGCACACTGGCAACATTGCCTCATAACCGATAGAGGTAGCTGAGCGGTAAGACGCGATACTCTAATTTGGGACGTCGCCGGTTCGATTCCGGCCACCGGCAGTCCTGACTGAAGGTTTTTTCCGAGGTTTTCCTCAGTCGTAAAGGCGAATGCTGGGATTGAATCCTACTAATAGGCCTCGGACATTCCTTCCCAGCTATCCAAACACCCTAATAACCTAGTTAGTCACCTGAAGAGGGGCACATCAGGTAAAGCTGCTGTGCACCCTATAACAGGTATTTCTACGAAAAAAATTATTATTATTATTATTATTGCCTCATAAAGTTGCCGCACAGCAACCTTTCTGCTGCCTACGTCACAGGCGAGGAACACACCCTCACTCGTAGCCAATCAGCGGGGGTTTGTTTCGAGCGGTTCGCTGGTTGGCTATACGAGCTCCTCGCCTCTGACGAAAGCATCGGAAGGGTAGTCGTGCGACGACTTCACCATATTCCACTGGACTGACTATATTGACAGTATATGATGCACTCGTCTACTGGTCTACTGGTGTGGCATGACTGTACTTCCGTCATAAATTTAATTTAAATTCCCCGATTGGCTATTTAGTATAAGGCACCATGCATATATCGACATGGCACGAGCCGTACTTGTAAAACAAATCAAATTTTAACGAATGGCCATGATAATTGTCTTAGCTTTTTGGCTCTAATATTGCAATCGTACTATTTGAGACTGAGGTGTGATGTATGAAGCCGAAGGATAATTAGTTATTACTAAACCATGGCTTATGGATGGCGGAATAGAACCCACGTCAGGTACCCTGTGCCCCAACCGCATGAACCACCGCAGACGAAAGATGAGAGCGAAATAAAATATGAATGCACGAGCCTTTTCCCCCACCTATTGTATCTGTCAGTGTCAGACCACTTGTTTTGGGTTTTACCTTTATGCAATCATAGACCAGAGACCGTAGAGTGACGCAATATCTAATAATAATTCTGCTAATTCATTGCGGATTGTAATTATATTTTTCTAAGATTCTATTCTCGAGATTCTATTCATCACCTCTCTCTCATCCTCGGCCTCGGACAGCTTCAAACCAGGTATGCAGACAGTATTTGTTCTGATCAGTATGCGAAGCTTTCTTGAAGTTTGGTATCATGTGCGGTTCATTGCCCACACGTTTACCGGGACGTACCGGGAAGCTTTTGAACGTGCTGGAATTCAACTTTTTGTTTTTTACCGGCCAAAGTAAGGATTTTTTTATGAATGTTCTCGAAATTTTTCAAAGTAATTACTTTTTAACATTCTTAATTAAATACGTTAAGTGTAGAAGTGGGCACAATTTTGTGACCAATCTGTTATAAAATTTAATGACTATTACTATTGCTGATTATTGACGATTTCGAGGCTTGTTAGCAACCACCATCGGTCGTGTTTCCTTCAACCCCTCGGCAGAGTATTTTACCGAAGTTGTTTTGTCTATTCTATTGATTGGTTAATCTTACTTATACCTACCATTAGTTCCTGTTGGAACCCACCGTGGTTGGGACCTACTTGCTTCTATCAAAAGGCGTCGGCCTTCTCACTTCTCTTATCAATGCTATTGTTATCTTTGCTCTGGGTGTGGCTCGTTGTTGCTGTGTGTTTATTTCTCATATCAATGCATGGGGTTCCAGTTTCAATTCCTGTTTCTCACTGAAATACCTCTTTTATGAGGCACGCGGTTGTGCTGACTTCACTATAAATACTGACTGATTTATGTTTTGGTGTCCACACTCTTCGTTTCAGTACATATCGATCGTAAGCCACAGAAATATTACCAATATAATATACATGATACGATAGCTTGAATTATGAGTGCCTTGCATGAATCAACAGTCGTTTGTCATGTTTCACACCTCCTAGCGAGCTAGCAGCGAACTACTCGACCGTATCTCCCCTTGCATCCATCATCGCTATTGCAACCCTCCATGCGGACGGCGAGGGAACTAATTTCCGCTCGGTTAACCAATGTTGTGACTCGTTTATGGCGGTCGACCACTTCAATACAGTTTAGCACCGATTAGCAGTGTTTACTGTGGTACTTGACGCGGTCTCCCGCCGTAAATTAGAGCCTGAGCGCACACGCCATAAGTGTGGGTCTCCGAGTGCAACGAGGCCCATCGCGAAGCTGTATTTGCCGGGTTGATGGTAGTGGAGTGGAGGTTTGAGTATGTTGTTGTTTAACGATGTACTCGACACCTAAATTAGGTCATTTGACGTCAGGGGGTGGTTCGAGGAAAGAGGACAAGTAGGACGTAACGGGGTGGAAAAGGGAAAGAGGACGGTGTGGACTGTCTTTCGTCTGGCCGTCACATAAAGTGCAACAATTACGAACTAGCCCTGAGGAATCTAGTGGTATAGTCAGGTCAAACGTTTTATTACACTAGATACACCTTTCCAAAAACAATACGTG
This sequence comes from Isoperla grammatica, assembly GCA_945910005.1. Lineage (NCBI taxonomy): Eukaryota > Metazoa > Arthropoda > Insecta > Plecoptera > Perlodidae > Isoperla > Isoperla grammatica. The sequence continues at coordinate 18,693,765 of OX246739.1, forward strand.
TCTCTATTTATGGGTTATGTATGACGTCACGGCCATTCAGGTACAACAGCGGCAACAAATACATGTAAACACAAAACATAATGTAGACTATATTTTAAAAACAATGTAGGACCCTTTGAATGAATCTCATCCGTCCTCCAAATCTGTGTGTACAATACAACAATACACAGCTTAAAAGTGTAAAATCAAGGTTAATAGATGATCTTGTACGCATCAATGAACCTTGATATAATATGTGAAAACTTATTTTTAAATGTTGCGAATTTTTGTCTTGATAATTATCCTAAAAATGGTCCTATAGATCATTTTTAAATAGAATGTTGGCACCCATGAAGGCTTGCTTGTACAACCATTTGATTTGTCATTGTTTAGTGGCGTTTTCCAATTGCTGCATCACTGGATCGCGCTTATTGCTATAGCTACTGTAGGCTGTATAGATAATCACGAGTTGCTTTGAGTGGTGTGGGCGTACACGAATAGGCAACCAGTACCAAGTGTACAAGCTGGTATTATTATGCGGCAGGTCAGGGTTATGATTGTAAGAGAGTTATTGAAGGTAAGTTGTTTCGTCACTTCAATTATTCTAGTTGGAAATAATAATTTACTAGTTTTTAACATATCTAGTCGTAAGAAGAAACTGAAAGTCGTTTTGAATTATGTTGTAAAACAGCTGACTTCATCGCACGTCATGTCTCAAGTCATATTGTCTAATTAGTTACATTTTGCGACATGGTCGGAGTGTTTGGCGAAGCCATTAAAATCCACAGATTTTCTAAATAAAAAAACACTTTTGATATTCTCTCCGACAGAGACTGCGTGCAAATTTTATTTCGAAATATTATTTTATTTATTTCAAATTTTATTTTTTATTTCGAGTAATAGGCCTACTCACAATCTCTGTTGTTGACGTCCATTCTTCGTCCCGGAAGGATGCGTGAGTCACAACCTCTACTCCCTCTCACCGCCGCAGGTGTAGTATCATGGTTAGTGATACGTGAAAATAGCATTTTCAATTGTCATTTTATAGCGTTTTGTAGCATCTATTTTTTTGCCAAGATTAAAAAACTTGAGAATGAAGTTTTCTCAAATTCTTATTTTTAAATCATGTCATACTATTAAAATTAAAATCAACCAAATTGCATTTATCATAAACAAAGTATAATTACTATGTTAAATATAATAAAATAGGAACAGAAAAACCTTAGTTGCTACTGAAAAATAGCGCTTTGTAGCATCTATACACAAAACGCTATTTTCACGTATCTCTAATCATGGTATAATGGCGCGTGGGTTCGAGTTCCATCAGCATGGTTTCCTGTCTGCGGTTATATACCAGCTGTTGTCATGGATGCAACTTAGCTTAGATACATATGTAATCTCTCCTAGTATAAATATGGAAGTGTTTATGAGTTACTAAACGGTATATTATGCCATACGGTACTAAAAATAGACGATCCATTCTGGTGGCAACAAACTGTACTAATCTACAGGTGATGTTATAGCTGTCAGTTGTTGAATATTTGAATTGTTGAGTTGAGACTAGAACTGGCTTTAGAACTGCAAACTTTCGAACTGGCGCAGACAGTTGGAAGGACAAAAATTAAAAGCGGGGGGGGGGGGAAGAACTCATTGTATCGTCTCTTACGATCGGCAGAGGTGGGGCCTGGGGGGGGGGGGGGGGGCAAATTCTACCCCGGGCCCAGACGAAGGAAGGGAAGAAAAGAAAGGAGAACACAGCCCTGATGTACAAAATTGATGGCTATACCATCACTTATATCTTTGCACATTATTGAATAGTGGATAAGTGTGGACTGTGGACGAAGTAAAAAAACGTGGATCAAGTATTTAAAATAAATAAATAAAAATGTTATAGGTAGGCTCATGGATGAATCATATGACTGAATGTCATGATTACATCTGAGGTTGTGACGACGGGCCATGCAGTACGACCAGGTTGGTCGGGTTAGGTCAGGGAGGCGGGTACTCGCTCACGCCCCCGGTAACCGTCACGGTTCAAGACTCAACCTCGAGTCAACGCACACGCACACTAGCAGACGCTTCCTTCACAAGACGTTTGTGTGTACCAACTGTTTTTCTCTCCTATTATATGAGCTAGCTAGACGGTAAGTTCGAATCCCCAAAACATTTATGAAGATTAAAATAATGTCTCAATCAATTCGATTCGAATCATCACTTTGAATATCATTGCTTACGCAAACAATATCCCATTCAAAAGTCATAATCCTGCCTGAAAGATTAATTACGAGGAATTACTAACAAAGCAAATGAGCGTGTGATAGACAGCCACGAGCGAACAACGTAATATGTATGTATGTATGTTCTTTATTAACCAGCATGAGCTTTCGCTCTTTACAGTGGCTTTAACAATTTATGGTAATACAGATACAAAAACGAATATAAAACAACACAGTAATGCACTCACAATGCACACAGTAATGCATCTCACTAGCCGTGCAACAGCCGAGTGTTCGATTGTTGCAGCCTGCACGACAACAATGGAACAAATAAATATACCATTTTCAAAATGATCTATGACCGACTAAGTTAATCACGGTCTTCTAAATCTTCAATGACAACAATGCACAACAATAAAAAATGCACCTTGACATAACATTTTGAAAACTAGTTTTTCTTTTTATTGTTGTGCATTGTTGTCATTGAAGATTTAGAGGGCCGTGATTAACTCTATCTAAGGATCCCTGATCATTTTTGGAAATGGTCTTGAAAGAATGATAACCCTGCAGACATATGAAAGAAAAACTTGTTATCACGCTGACCACCAGTTCAGTCAGGTTTGTGACGTCACCTGCGTGGTTAGAATGACGCGCCGCCGAGCGTTCCGTAGTTGCGCCGGCTGCCGACAGATCGGGCGACTTAAATTGTTCGTTTTATCAAATGAATTAACTCAATTTAAGTGGATTAAACAGCAACAATTTGCAAATATTATTAATTTAGAGCATGATAAAATAATACATCTATAATATAGTTAAAAAAGTTTGTTGTCTACTGCATAAAAAGCTGAGTGCATACGGGGAATAGTAGATTAGCACTCAGTTTGGAAGCAGTTACTTGAATTACAGGGATAGCCGCTTAAGCAGGCGAAATGTGTCTTCGACAAAATTTGCTCTTTTAATTTTATCTAGCACGGGTAGCTCCGATTGTGGAGCCAACCCAAGAAACGTTGTGAAACAGGAGGGGGGCCCGTGGGGGTATTTATTTACCCGTCCCGGACCGGAATAGAATGAAAGTTTTTGGCTTTCTATAAGTAGAGTTTGCTCGTACACAATTAGATTAAAAATGCGTGAAAATGTGTGATTTTTTGTTCTTATCTTTCAAATGTCATTCCATATCAAACATTATCCTATTATCCTGGGGTCGGTTTGAAGGAAACTTTGCAAGATTGATTTGTTCGGATACAATTTCTATATTATCTCAAATTGTCTGATTTGAACCAAAACACTATATTTTGAAAATTGAATCGTTTTATGAAGATTAATCCACTACAACATTATCTAAACAATTGATATTTTTCAAAATTAATCTAGGAACCTTAGAGTTAATCACGTTCCCCTCTTAAGTCTTCAATGACAACAATTAGAAATAAGCCTTAAAACTAGTATTATTGCTGTGCAAATTGTTCTAATTTAAGATTTAGAGGACCGTTATTCACTCCGTCTATCTAAGGGTCCTAGATCAATTTTGAAAATTATCTATTGAATGAATTGATTAATTTTATTTTTATAGGTACGAACGAAAACTTGACATTCTTATAAGAATGTGTTTTTTTTTTCGAGAATGTTATCGTATACGATTTCAAACTATCACCAAATCACTATTAACGGTAATCGTCACTGTCATTGTTGGACCTTAAATAATTTGTGATTAATTAGTTACGAAAGCAACAACCATCACACTTCTAATATTTTACACTTTAACATTCTATTTTTTATTCGTACAGAACGTCCCCAGTGTTCCCATATTAAAGAAACTTGGGATGATCTCTTTCCGGCCGTCCTAGTTCGCTAAAATTTAATAAATGTATCGTTAATACACCCGAGCTTTGCTCAGTTTAATCCCAGTTGAATCTACGCGTTTGCGTCTAATATGTTGGCATCAAGTCGTAATGCCAACCCAACGAGCTATGATTTGTGTGAAAGAGGCGCGCCAACCCTTCCTATTAATCACCCCTACTTTAAATGGGCTTCAAATAGGATCTATAAAGTAGGAGCTTCTTGTTTTGTATAATTCAACCGCTCTAGTCTGGGCTGATGGCTATGTTCTCCGTGTTTTCATTGTTATAATAATTGCTTGGCATGGGCTCTAGAATGAATGAGATGTGAAATAGTAATTAATTATTCTTAAACGTCAAATGCATGCAGAACCATGTCCAGAATATAAAGAAAATTATAAAATATGGATTTCATTGCCAAGCTGGATGTTTTTTGCCTTTTAGTGGGAAGCGTTCCTGCTCTCAGCCCAGACATATGCATTTTATTATAAAATAAAAAAATAAAATACCATTTCAACGTGCATTATCGTTTCAAATCACCAGTTAAAATACTAGAGACGAATATATTATTTTCCTACTTTAAAAATCTATACTACACCGTATCCGTTACTTATCCTCATTGCAGCTGATTGTTTAGGCCTCATTACTCTACTTTAAATATACCATTTTCACTATCGATCTAGGACCCATAGATAGAGTTAATCACAATCCATTAAAGTCTTAGGTTGGAATTCATAGTCAGCCCCTACACCTAGGGGCGCCCATTGTTACCAAGGTAACAATTGTTTGCATGTTATTTCCCATAAACAAAACAAATCCATAGCAACAATGGGTGCCCCTAGGTGTAGGGGCCGACTATGAATTCCAACCTAAATCTTCAATGACAACAATGCACAACAATAAGAACTAGTTTTCAAATGTTATGTCAATGTGCATTTTCCATTGTTGTGCATTGTTGTCTTTGAAGTTTTAGGGGATCGTGTCTCTAAGGGTCCTTGGATCAATTTTGAAAAAGGTGTATTGTTTTATTTATGCTCTTGTCGCTGATGTAGGTGGACAATGATGACGATATTTGGGGTATTACGTCACACATTTTTGCAACGAGGCTAATCGAGACGAGTAGGTGGACAATAACATAGACATGATCATTCGGACTTGAGGCAACCAGCTCGTGATTATTTGTACTGTGACACTCTGTGACTTGATACATGAGAACAAGATCAAGAGTAGACGGCGAATGAATTACAAGTAACAATGGGAATCAATTAAAAGTCCTTGAGTATAACTAATAATGCAGCTAGCACAGGTATTGAATGTAATTGATCGCTTGAACCAGCGTAATCTCGGGTCAAGAACTGCACTCATGCAAGTCAAGTGTTTTACTCAGTTCTCTCTCTCTCTGTCTCTCTGTCTCTCGCTTTGAGTAGCGCGAGTACAGTGCTGCGCATGAGGCAACAATGCATCACAATGTTTCTGTACCAGTAAAGTGATTCCACAACAACCTTGTAAAGTTGTTCTGAATCGGCCTTGTTGATTCTGACATTTGTCCGCAGGTGTTCGCACTGTCCAATCACTGATTCATATGTTTCGTATTTGAAATATAGATCTTTGATTGGTTATCACTCACTTGTCGATGGTGTTCGTAGCCTACAGGGTTGGTTTAGTCGCTTTAAATTACAGTCTCCCACTGAAAATCAGTTTCGTTACTGAGTGGGTAGACTCTAAATGTGAATTTATTTATTTGATTTATTGATGAAGTCATAGACGAGGGAGTCGGAGCCAATCAGCGGGTGGATTTTTCAAGTATTGACACATTGTTGTTGTTCAATTCCTCGCGCATCTATGGCGTCATCCACAAACTTGCTGTGGAACGACTTTATTGTGAGTGTGTGGGTTTTTAGTGAAATTGAAACTTTTCAAAATGTAAAAAAAAATGTCCTCCCAATTCCATATTGCTTATAAGTAAAGTTGTCCGAACTTTCATGGCGACCTCAGTTCCTACCGCCTACTTCATGCACTTTGTTTCAACGAAAGTCAACAGATTCTTGACGTTCTTTCATACGTTCGTAAATTGGTGGTCTTCCACTTAGGAGTGTGCACACGCCACATTTTTGTCACGCCCGCTGTGTTTGGGGAATTCATGTTTCCAGTATATTTTGGGCACTAGAGAAGTAGCAAATCAAGTTGGTAATTGGCACTATTGTCGTTAGACTTGGGGTATTTCGTCAGTTTGAGACCTGTTACGTTGGGACATCTTTACAAAGGTAGGCAACATACAACTATAGTATTACTATAGCTATAGTGACGCAAATAAGTTTTTGTAATCTTGTACTTCGTTCTCATCAGCAATCTACTAAATTTTTCGAAAAGTGAATAAACAGCGCAAACAATAGCAATAAAAAAAATACTGCATAACGTAGGCCTACACATGTTTTGCACTCTCTCCATTGTGAATCAGTATTACAACTGAATTATGTGTAGAAAACGTAATTAATAACATAATATTGTGTTTATGTAACCTATTTTCGATAAGTGTATTTAGTTAAGCTGTACCTCTGAAACGAAGCGTCTATTCTGAAAGTGGCTTGAAGTTGTGTGTAACTTGTTTTATGCCCATTTCTGTACCCGCTACCAATCAACATTATTTCATCCCGCGTTGGGACATTCGATCGTTCCTGCTGGCCGAGGCGCTTTATGAATGCTAAGCGTTTTTGAGTGCACAATACAAAGACCAACAGATGTCGATTAACTTTACCTTGCTGCACATATAGGAAAGAGGTAAATAGCTTCACGGCACAATAATGCATGCAGACAGTTTCGCATTCGCAGAATTCCGTTTTGCGAAATCGTTCCGTGAAATGAATTCCGAGGCGTGGGTTTTGCGATGAAATTCAAATGTTGCAAGTTAATATTTTTTATAATTACTCATAATAGAAGATATAATATGAACAGTTACTGGTGAATAACTCATAACTTGTAACTGGATACGTTTCACGGCCACTGCTCTTGTGGTATTTTGAGCCTGTTATGCAATTAACAGGAGTGCAAGAATACTGAAATAATAAGAATATAAATAATGGGAATAATAAAGTACCAATTATATCTCTCATATAACATTGTTTGAAGTGTAACAACCCAGTTGATAATTTGAAAAGAAAACGCTCTTTTCAGCAGTGGTCAAATTGAAAAGCATTTTTCTGAAAATCGCATTTTCATTCATTTTTGTTGATAATATATCTAAAAGCTGGACATTATTTAAGAAATTTAGAAGAAACACATACAAGATCTAGGATAATTAAACCAGTACACGGTATAGACTTGATTTTCACTTGGGGCGCGTAAAACGGTAAAGGCATCGCGCATGGTGCTTCGAGACTTCTGCCGATAAGTAGTCCTTATTTTGAACCACATCATTTGACGTTTTACGACAATTTAATGGAAGCAAAATTAATGGTGATGGCAGTTTTATTCTCTTTGGGGACTGGTCACTAACATATTTCTTCGTATGGGGATGGTTTATTATGCTTGTAATTCAAAGATGTACATCAGCTCGCGACTCGAGTAGTGGTTTTACATGACACAGACACCATACTTATAGAAGCGTACTGTGTCCAATATACACTAATTAAATATTGTTCAACTCGATGCTGTACGATATTATATGTTCTGCAGTCTACGTATAGCACAAAAATTCGTCTCCAAGATTTACTACACACTAGACAGCCTATTCATAAACTATGTTCGTTGAAATCCTTGTCACATGACTGCGTAGTTATCAATTGTGCATTGACCGTAACCGCGAGACCGGAACCAAAAATGTTAATTTTAATGTTACAATAAAGATGTAAATTGTTAATTAATTTTTACTTAAATAATGTGAATTGTGATATTTTATAGACATTGCCTTGGGAATCGAATCCAGGTCTCTCGCATACCGGGCATGATACTCCTGACCACTAATCTATATACAAAGACGTGTTCAGTTCCACAACCTGTTTTATTGTTGTCTTGCTATAAGAAACTATGTCCCAACTTATTGCAGTGAGAGGTGTGTTACAATACTTATTGATGTCACTGAAATTTGCTCACTTTTTCGCTGTATATACAATGCCATAATATATAGGTACGGGGACGGTGTCACTTTGTTTATGGTTATTGACTTGACTTTATATTGTTGTCTAGAGCTAATAACCGACTGCAAACCAGCTAATTGTTCGCGAAGCCTAATAAAAACGAACCAGCACACATACCAATTATACAAGCATGACGCAGATACGTTGTAATTAGCATTAGCATGCATGCCCCTTATAGGTCATACCGGTACCTAACGACTGGTTTTCAGATGCAGTTGTCGATGTTAATGTTACGGACTTGTGGACTTCAGGATTTTAGCATTGTGGAATGACGTATGCAAACACAAAAAAATCGCGTGGAAAAAGCAAATTGTAAATTCTGTCACCTAACTCATGTATGTATTGTATCATGATGCGTTTGAATAACAATAGGATAATTTGTATAACTAACTACAAGCGTGAAAGTACGTGGTTAGTTCTCTCAGTATTTCCCTAGCAATTTGAGCTACTTAACGTAACGCAGCATTGAAATTAACTCGACAATTAGTGTTGTGTGTCGTTCTTAACATTCTGCGGCATCTGTAACTCATAGTTAAAGGGTCTAGTTAGAAACCTATTACAGCCATGCCACAGCTAATAGATGCCACTTGTAGTAGTATAATCTGTTATCTGCGGCCATACCTAGTAAATCATACAATACAGTGTTTGCAATTTTAAGTATTTGCCAGTGCGGTTTCTTCTGATGTTCACAAAGCACGTGCAGCTGCAACATACAATACAGAAACAAATTACTATTTACTATAAAGTAATACTACATTGTTTAACATAACATTTAGCTGCAAAGGTATAAATGTTGGCCCAATAAAAAAAGTTGACGCAATTGCACGGCTTCTGTGGTAACGTGGGTTTGAATCCTGGGTGTACAACATGGTCCAAGAAGGTTATTTGGGTGGAGTAATACAGTTAATAATTATTATAATAATAATAATAGATAATGGGTGGGAATACAACAGTTTTGTTAATATTAATACTTCTTGGCTGTCGGGTGTCGCCGCGTCTGTCGTTTATTAAAACCTGACGTTTCGGACTAATAGTTAGTCCGAAACGTCAGGTAATATTGACTCGGGCCGCGAAAGCCTACAACAAGTTTTAACAGTTTTGTTATTTCCCTTCATCGTCAAAGCATCCAGCCCTATAACCTAGTCTACATTATGTACTAAAGTATCGTATTTAGCGCCTCATCTTAGTTTAGCTGACGATCGCATTTGAAAGATATGTGTGTGTAATGTAGATACATACATTTGTACACGAGCTACTTAGGGTACCTCAAATATCGACTACACTATAGACATATACTTATAACTGAGTGAGTACGTTACTTAAGCACCTAGGTATAATTCAAGGGGTTTGTACTTAGTGCCACTTAGTATGAGTGACATATTGACGAGCACGTGGCCACATCTTCACGACCTCACGTCCAGAGCGCAGCACGATACACTATACAGTGTTGCCGTTTGCACTGCACCCAAACATACCAGTGAATCGCTCACGACCTACGAATGGATACAACACACTGTGTTATTATAACAATTACCGTCACTATTGAAAGTAGCTTCGGGAGTCGTACATACATGACGTCATAAGTACGTCATTACTGCATTGAGCGTGACGAGTGCAAGAGTGACGTCATGACGCGATGTAGTGAGATGTGTCGACCTGAGAATCAGGCCCCGAGGGGCTGATGTAGCGTAGACTGTAATAGCGTACAGTACATTTCATACACTCTTTAGGGAGTCGGAGAAGTATACGATGTTATATTATATCAGACAGAGAGAAGTTGATGTAGTCACTAATAATGCATTTCCTATTTATTGTCTACACACTCATTTACGAGTACTGCTACAGTGGTGGACGTTGTGCCATCTGTTATAACCACGGATTATATCTACATTACTTTGGTGACCTACTGATATTTGTGTTATCAGTGGCGTTGGTCGGTAAGGGGGCAGGGAGTGTCCCTTCTTGGATTTTAATTGCCATATTAAAATATAATGTTTAAATATATCGGGAACACTGTTTTTTTGCTACTTGCATTGATCAACTGATTTTAAGAAATTGTGGCTAGAATTTGAATGAGTTTATGATAATATTGGGCTTTCCTCTTGCCGACGCCCCTTCATGGGATGAGGATTGCTTGCGCGTCAGCCACGTTCAGTACAGGAGCAGTCCGCTCACGGCAGCACTCACCAAACATGTTTTTGCTCCCCTAACATTCCTACGCCCCTCACCCTTAGCTAATCATCTTGGGTAACCTCTGAATTCCTTACAAGCAGCTGCGAGCCACACATGTGTTTACCCTCGCACCCAGACCAAGACACGGACCCTAATTCGTGTCGCGTTCGTTATAATTACTTCTTACCTTCCCTTGTGAAGGCGAAGTGAATCTACCTGGGGACAAAAGAGATAGCATGAGTATTAAGTACATTAATAAGATGAAAGACAATCCAGACTGTCTGAAAATTAACTTTTTTATCGTTAATTTATCACATTGTCCGTCTGAAATGATTAATATCTCGGCGTCAATAAAAACATTGCGTCAATAACCTCACGAAGTCTTTGCCCAAGGATTGGTTAGTAATGATAGGAAGAAAAAGGTGTCTTAAAAAATTACATCTCGAATTAGATCTCGATCCTTCATCATCTTAAATACATCTTGTAACGAAGACTTATTTTGTATAATTATACTTATAAATATGATTGAGGAATTCATTATCGAGTTGTTATATTATTCTTATGATTTTTTTTTTCTTACTATTATGATTTTACACATTTTTAAGCATATTAAAAGCCAGACCCCTAGTTGGTTCTGGTCTCGGATCACAATTTCTATCGCCTAACCCTGATTGTTTGTATATTGTTGTTATTATTATGTAGACTAATTACTAAACAATATGTTTTAATTGCGACAGGAGTGAAAATAATTTTCTAAAAAGTTTACCCCAACCGGGATCAAACCCGCGTCCTCCAGCTATACGCACCGTTACTCTTATCTCTATTATCATTATCATTATTATTAGTAAATATTATTTAAATGGAGTGTGATCGGGCAAGAGACCATTAAAAAGTAGCAAGTCTAGCAACCAACACATGTGTGACTATTGTTAACGGAATGGAATGGATGTTTACAACATGTAATCTGACTAGCTTGCACCACACGTGGTAAACGAGAAGACTATATTGAGTCTGGCATGCACTGGCTACATGAGTATCGAATTCGCCCAAGACATGTTTGAAGGTTGCAGTATGTACGTCAGTGCACCTGGTCGGCTATACTGGTGACCTATGCATGTGTTCTCTTGGTGTGTCGTTTCGTGTTCCATACTCAACCGCTGTGGGTAGGGTAATTAACCAACAGTCTGCGGGCAATGGCCTCTTCTTACGCAGCGAATGGAAAGAGCTACTCCAAGTACGTGGCTCGTAGTGAGAAGGTCGAATATTGTTCTAACTGTGGTAATATGGATGGTGGAGAATTTAGACGAGGTTTATTTGTATAACTGCGAAAATAATAATAAATTAACTAATGATAATTTTTTGGAGAAATACCTGTTACAGGGCCTCTTCAGGTGACGAATTAGATATGTTAGGGTGTTTGGATAGTTTGGAAGGAATGTCCGAGGACTGTTAGTATGATTCAATCAAGAAAACCTCGGAAAACCTTCAGTCAGAATAGCCGGTGGTCGGAATCGAAGTGGCGACCTCCCAAATTAGTCGCGTGTCCTTAATCTCTATCTCAGTCCGTCTGAGTCTGGGGTAGAATTTAGCACAGGGTGACTCCGCCGTTCTCCTCCACTTATCCCTTTCCACCAATCACCCCCCGACGTCATGTGACCCGTTGTCGAGTACATAGTTAAACACCAAATAATCGAATAATCAAAATCATTTCTATCGGTACTTGTGTGTTATTAGTGTGGCCTGGCCATTGATTTAGTGGGTGGTTAAAACATTCTTAATAGCTTTTTGCTCCGATCACACTAATGACTATAACTGCATGGACAGAGGTATTTTCGAAGTAATTCGTTGTAATATGCTAAACTAAACGTTGTCAATTAGATGCAATGCACTGTTGCGTTTGTTCATACGTACGTAAACAAAGTCGATACCATGAAATGCGAAGTTTTGGCGAGCGGAACTGATTGATACTCTCACGTTGTAAATGAAGAAGGACGAGTCTAGAGATGTAGGCTGAGTAAAAACTATTGGTTATGTTGTATTTATCCGGGTTTTTGCTTTATATTTACTTTGTAATGCAGTAAAAACAAAATTACAACCATACTAATTATTGTAATAAGATAGGTTTTTTTTGACATTATTTCTCAGTTCTTTCGAATCAAAATGTATCCCTGTTTTCACTTTTGCAACGTATTGATTTCCTGTGGTTTGAATGTTGGCGGTAGTTTTAAAGAGAAGTCAAGAATAGGCAGAACACAGTGGGTATACAATTTAAATTGTACCTTTGTCTCCGTAGGTTATTTATCCTGTCTGCAGGCATTTAATAATATCCGTGGGAGGCGCTATTAGTCAGAAGGATGAGTGTGACCAAAGGCATTTCCGAATAACATTCTTTACCGTGCAAGCTTCACCTCTGCGCCGAGCTTGACTGAAGTAACAGCCGAGGAAAACCTGGTATTGTCGGTAGCCAGACAACTCTCGGAACTCGTATGGTTTCTTATGGGAGGTGTAAAGGCCATATATAGACAGGCAGGTACTGTGAACCTGGTTGATCTCTGTGTATAGCCAAGACAAGACCGGCAACTTGACTTGACTAGGCAATATGTACCGTGTATATTCCGTGTACATCAATCGAGGACCGAAAGTGTCAAAAATGTGATTAATAGCATTATTTTGATATGACTAGTTTGGTTTTATGTTTGGATTGTTAGTATTTTAGTAGTATACCCACTTTAGCATACAGGTAATTAGGTCTTATGTTATGATAAAATAAGATTGATTTCCAATCTGTTTATGAATTGTTTTATGTTTATGCAATCTTTTCAAATTATTAAATGTAACGTTCTATAGTGGAGAGAAATGAGAATAAATTCATTGTAATTTTTATGACCAAGAACAATCTGGTTGATATGGATGTGATTATAAACCAGACTCCATTATTATTGCTAGATAGTTGTTTCTGAATTATTTATTAATTTTGTTAAAATTTCTTACTTTGACCTTAGAACATTTTAATGCGTAGGCCTAGTTTTCATTGTGAATAAAAATAAAAATTTAGAACGGAATCAAATTGTAGGTTTGAAATGAGTATAACGATATATGCTTTAATATTGTATACGCAATTCATTGGCCATTGGTCCATTGTCCATCTGCGTTACATTGTAAATTATATACTTTAAAATGTTTGAAAAGTTGACAAAATAATAGTACTGTTCTGAATATTTAAATATGTGTGTTGTGTGCATGGGATAAGCATGTTCAACCCTTAGTTGCTGGCAGTGTTACCGTCCTGTAAGTACAGGCTTTAAGTTTAGGTGATTACGTTTGCCGGTATTTATGTGGGCCCATTTGGGGAAGCTGTGGAGTCTGGAATTGCAATTATGACCAAAGTGCTGCTTGTATTTGGGGGTTTCGAAGCCACACAGAGAAAATGCTTTTCTAATGTTTGCTTTGCATCCCACTAAAGTAGAGGTCGGGTCAGACCGTATCTCAATAATGGTACGAGTGTCTATAAAGAAGATAGACTGTCCTATATAAACTAACCGGGGCCTGGATTTAGTAGTGTATACTGTATACAAACCATTATAGTAAAGCAAATCTGTTTTACGCAGTAGCCATTGTTTTCGGGTCAGTGCGTTGCCCGCACCTAATAGGAAGGAGGGTTACACCCCTGAACATTTTTGTGTGTAAAATGTGCCGCCAAATCAGTTTTTTTAAATGTTGCAGTGTTGTGATAAACGGACAATATTCAGCAACAATATTTATAAAGTGTACAATAAAACAATCTTAGTTTCCAATCCTACAAAGCCTAACATACCAATTTTCAGTATTAATTTATATTTGTGCACAGAATACCGTTCTTTGTTTAGAAGTGACATTAATTATACTTATAATTTATAAAATAATTAAACAAAATGAACACTAAGATCAAACTGAGTGATATCATCAATTAATTTAAAGGTTATGAGGACGAATGCGAAAAAACTAACCGCTAGATATTTTTTGACGAGTATTTAATTAGCATAGATTCTAAAATTAAATCAATGCGTAAACCCGCGTTAGAGAACACCACTTATTTTAGGTCTTTGGACGGGTCGAGATATTTTCAATGTAACGATCTTTAGCTGGCCGCCCGGGCAGTACTGTCATACAGATAGAAACTTTTTCTTTCCCGAACTTTTATCATAGAACGGCAAAATATATGACGCCCAACTTTAGTGAATAATACCACTGTCATCATATTTAAAAGATTGTTTTTCATTTGATTTTTAATTATCTATGCAATAATCAAATTCGTTGGTATTCATTAACGTTTGAAAGAAAATTATTGAACATCTGAAACAAACTTTGCGAGTGAGGAGATGTAAACAAAAACATGCTTTTTGTTAATGCGTTTATAATTGCTTGGATATAGAAAGAGTTGATGCTATGTCCGTTTTTCAGGCACATAATGATGTGTGAATTTTCTGCTAACTGAAATAACAGTTTGCGCGTTCAGGAATATGCATAGTGTTTTTTGTATTTTGAAAGTACCATATCAGTTAAAGAATAGACTCTACCGTATTATTAGGTACAGTATCTGGTACAGCAGAACAAAGTCATGCAGTTCTATGATTTAGCATTGTAATTTCGCATCCGTGCAAACTAAACTATTACAATGGCTCTGTTCTAACCGGATAACTGAACACCGATCCTATTTGTTCTATAAGTCTACTTATTATTATAAGTTTAGTGCGAGGCTTGAAATAATCTCTTCACAGTTGGCACTCGTAGACTCCCTTAATTAAACCGAGCGTAGGGAGTAGTGAGAGTCCTTTCAGCTTTACTGACATTTAATTACACTGTGTGACTCGAGCGTTAAATTACTCTCAGGTTTCATATGCCAGTAAGTCATCCAACTCTAAAACCGTGCGTTCTGTGTATGTGCTTGCAATGCATTTCATATACGCGCACACAGAAATGCGTATTCCACACATATATTAAATTTATATTCGATTTGAAACTTTTTATATTCGAGGAATGTAATACACTTCCAAATCTATACAACGAAAGTATTCCAACATAAAATATTCCATTAGTATTCTGGCTGAGTTATAGATTATGAATATTTAAACTCACGCAGGGCTGGCTTTGTCCATGGAAGTGTTTCATTTTTTGTTGGGACATAATAGTCTAGCGACTAGCGAGCGTATAAGCGACTGAACAATTTCAAGACAACGCGTTATAACTTTCCCCCTCCATACTATACTCGCCCTACACAACTAATTGTATAATGTTGTAGCAATAGCTACACGATATTTAGTCATTTGAGTTATGCCTTCAAGAGTACACACTTTTTCTCTCTCGCGTGTTTTGGTGTTGAATTTAGTGGTTATAACATACTCAAATAGCTACACGATAGATATATGATAATGAATATTATACTATACTGTGTTATAACTAATTATAATTATACTGCGTTAATATTTAAAATATTATACTGTGCTTTATTAATTGTAGTTGTCACACGTGGTATCGTTGGTATGGTAGCAACGAGGCACTACCATTTTGTAAGGCTGTATTACGTTTACAGTAAAACTAAATGCTTTAAAAATAAATTTATATTTATTGTGTATTTGCACTGATTTTCAGTGGGGGTACATTATTCAATTTGTTATTGATTGCCGTGTTTCTATAACGGTGTCCGCTGCAATGTGACAGTTGAAGAAAATTAAAACCCCCCTCCGGAACCGGGAATCAAACCTTAGATCTTCTACATTGGAAGCAAGAATATCCCACAGGGCAAACTAACTACACATAAAACTTCAATTACTCTGGTTACGTTATCTAAAGTCTTGATGTGAGCTGTGAGCGTGTTCATTAAAAGCACACACAATTCGAGTGAACAAAACGGTGACTGTTGACGTCACAAGGTAAATGTTCTGTATGGTGAATTCAAATAAACATTGTGGGTCCTCGATGAATGTGATTCAATTACGTTTCATTTCCACCAGGAGACTTGTTTAATTTACATAACACGCGTCGCCGTCAAATAACGTTGTCCATGTAATTCAATGAAGCGCCTTTCGTTGCGATGGCTTTGCATCATCCATCTGTTGCACGAAGCAATTTTACGACCTGGCTGGGAGCATTTGTTTATATTGAGGGGTTCTACGCATTCGGCGGTAATGTAGTTTTAAAAAAAGTTTCGAGTTATCTCTATCTTATTTTTGTTATTATTATTTTATAAAGAAAGTGGATTGTCCAAAATAGATATAAAATATTATCAATTACCTGTTCTGCTTGTTTCGTTTTAGATGTTGAGAGGCTCACAACTTCGGTTTTTGAACTGCATGAAAGACCCAATTAAAAAAAAGGCCGTAACTGATTTTAAATTTTTTGAATTACTGACTTTTGTTTCAGCCGTCTGGAAGAATACTTCATAGACTTACTTAGTTGTGCCAATAATTAGGCAATGTTATAGGGAATGATTACATTTACCCTTTACTGTTGTGCAATGCAGTGAATGCACTCTCGTTTGATTTCGTGGTAGTTAAAAGATTGGATTTGCGCACGGGTGTACAGTATATACGCTTCACTTACTGCTAATCGACTGATGACAAGATAAAACACACAGTTTGACCATTAACGTCAGCTTTGTGTAAGCAGGCCTGCTAATGTATTTGAAAATAAACAAGCTGGCTAGACTGTATTTAGCGTAGATCGTAATACAGTTGTGTGTTGTTTTAATGGGCGATTAACCCACAGCCGGGTTTATAGTGTTTGCGCGTGCAGAAGAGATATGGCAGATTTTAACCCGAAGAAATCAAAGAGACGTTATATTATAGTTTTTAAGCTATTTATATTAATATTGCGTTGTTGCTATTGCAACCTTCGTTCAGTGTTTGACATCAATGTATGTATGAATTATGTACTAACCAACTCAACAAAAATGGATCATTTGCATGTTTGAAAGGTCTAATATAACTGGAAATTCACTTGTCTTTGTGCACACGACTATATTTTTTTGATAATGGAGAGTTTTCACTGCCCTGATTGGGAGGAATGTTATATTTTGTTTTGTAAGTTTGATGTATACCTAGTAAATAGTTGGTTTAAAAAAAACTTTGTCACACATGCTCAAAAAAATCAAAACGGCTATTATTTATTGTTCGATACTCGGACGCTTCTAATCAAATTAAACATGTTTAAATTATTTGGCAAAATAAACGTAAAATACATACGTAAGTTGGTTGTCGTGTAGAACACCTAAGACTTAGATTCTGGCGAATAAATACAAAATGAGAACTTTCCGTTTTTTCCCATGCGAGTTGTCACACCAGTAAAGTATTGTTGCACTTACCCAGCTCTCTACCCGACGTTTCAGAGTTATCACTCTCTCATATTCAGGGGGCACTTCCCAATGGCGGGACTAACCATTGTGAACTGTGCACTTCCCTCATTGTCAGTTTTAGAGTCCTTATAGATTTACATGTGAAAAGTATAACCTGACAAGACACCACTGTGCCACTTGATTTGTGCGACTTTCACATGGGCTGGACATTGATCTGTAATAGAGGGAGCTTTACTGGGGTTAACACTAAACATTTTTCTTACAATCCAGTAAAAACCTTTTGTGCATTACTAATACACAAATGTAAGCTAGTATAAGTTGTTCGATTGTGGGGTTTTTAGTTTATATCAAACCTAATTATTAGGTGTAGCTATATTATATAATATATAACGTAGCTGTGAACGAATGTCGATAGAGGTGGCTCAGCGGTAACACGCTAGACTCTAATTTTGAGAGGTCACTGATTCGATTCCGGCCATTGGTAGCCCTGACTGAACGATTTTTTTTTTTTTTTTACGTGGTTTTTCTTTTTTCTCAGTGTCATATAAATGCGAATGCTGCGATGATATTGAGCCGTCGTAACTGACTCTGAAATTCTTTCCCAACTATCCAAACTACCAAATACACCTCTATCTTGCAATTTTTGCTATTGTGCATCTACAGCAAGGATTTCAACGAAAAGGCTATTGAGTGCAGTAGAGACATGTTTGCACGGTCGTATAACTTATACATAATTTGTACTCGGCAGATGCTTCACAGCGGCGAAATAAATTTTGCCAACGCTTTTGTATGGACTTTACCTGTTTAATGAAAAATGTAATCGTGTTCAAAAATTGAAATTGCAATATTCATGAGGCCGCTTTGTGTAGTCTCTACTCTTTGTCCGATAACTTCTAGTGCATTATTTTTGATTGGTCAATTAGTTTTAGAAATGGGGTTCTATAAGGTTCTACCCTTTGAGAGTCTAAACGTAGATTAACTGTGCTGTAACGTACTCACACACATAATTTCAGACCAAGTGGACAACAGCTGTGTCCAGGCGGGTTAGTGAGACGATCATAGGACCTGTTCCCGTCATCGTCATTCCTACTTGGAGGTACTTTCCAAGATGTCCACAATAGTTATTATTCTGAATGCAAATAGTATTTTGGTATTCTTTCACAACTGCTTAAATATGTGAGTTATGCTCGAACGGTCAATATTTTTAGCTTTGACAATATCGCAAATATAATAAAATAGTTCACAGTTTCCCGTACGCGTTATTTTCGTATTCCACTTGTCGGGGGGGGGAGGGGCTGGGAGATATCATACTGTTACTTATATGATAAATAATGACAGTATTGCATTGCATAATTGCATAGATGAAATATTTCTAAGAAGTTAGCGAGAAATGTAAAGAAAACAAACACGAAATATCATGACTAGAAAATATAGGCTATTTAACTTTTCACGAGAACTTTCCATGTTGATGTATTTCTTTTAATTGTATAGATAGAGAGTATTGAGTTATTAATATCCCTGAATAATGGCGAATCACCAGTCATCCGTATAGTAATCTTTGGTGGGGGCGCCGGGTTTTATCGTTATTTCATACAAATTTTACGCAGACGACTTTGCAAAAGTACTTGATAGAACTTCAAATATGTATTCTGAAAACATATTAGGTATAGGCTTTGAAAAGAAAAAAGAAATGTTATTCAAGAGAAATACACATATAATATCCTCTCTATGCAAACCTTTTCGCTTCTTGCGACGGCCTTTTATCGCCTCACATATTGAGAGTGTTTGAGGCACGTTATTCTTCACATGATTGACGCCTACACCCTTAAGTGCTCGGGAGTCGGGGTGGAGCTGCTTCCTCTCAATCTGTCGGCGCTGTTGTGTTCGCCTAGTCAATATTGGCTGCCTGCATCCAATCGTTCAAGCGAGCAACGACAGACGTGGTACAATCTTTTTTGCATTTCTCTTTGTGTTTCGGTGTACCTATTTCATTGTAAATGTTACGTTTTTAAATTTCGATTTATTATGGGTCGAACACGTACAGTCCAGAAAATAAAATTTCCCGTTTGAATGGCTAGGCATCTTGCTTTGCTACATTTATTTTCAATGGTACTTAAAGGCATATTGTCACATGGCATTGTTGGTAACATATGTACAAACTCAAATTGTTTGAGGAATTTAGGAAAAAAAATTAAAGAAATCGGTCCATATTTAGCCGAGTAATTAGCAATTTTGTAAAATATTATTTGCGGGATGACGTCACCCGCGTGACGTCACTGACTATAAGCTGGCTGGCTACCGCGTGCCTGCCTCGCGCATCAACGGCTGCCCGCGCGCCGTTTAGTTGAAGCCTGCCC
This sequence comes from Isoperla grammatica, assembly GCA_945910005.1. NCBI lineage: Eukaryota > Metazoa > Arthropoda > Insecta > Plecoptera > Perlodidae > Isoperla > Isoperla grammatica. The sequence goes on from OX246739.1 coordinate 18,713,787, forward strand.
TTAGCGCAAGATGCTTGGCCTGTCTCCCTACTGTTTTGAGCCAAATTACACAGAAGAACAATTGGAAAATCAAAGGAAACAGGGGGAGAAAGAAGCCTGGCTTAAAACATTCAGAGGTCGGAAAGGAAATATCGACTGGTGTACTTGTAACGAGTGTATTTCCGTGGACACGGACATAGAGTCATTATGTTGTCACGAGTCTGACAAAATTACAAGTGTGCGCGATCATTTTGATTGTATTACTATTCACGACGCATTCCAACACATAATTAATATCCATTCCCTGAACACGGCAAGGCAACAGCTGTTGCTACACTCCACGTGCGAAAACGATCGACAACAGTGGCGGGAGACGTCAAGCAAAATGTGGCGTCACATTGCCTACAAGCAGTTTGTGGCGTGGGTCAACTCATGGACTGCGCTTGGTAAAAATCATCGAATCGTAATTCCATCGTGTGTAGTGAAATCTATAAGGGAAGAATATATCCTGCTGCCGACGGGATTTATGTAGGGTTTAAAGTTGCCGATGGCAAGACAGAGGACTATTTTGACTGAATACTATGTGAGTTATATAATATGTATAAGTTGTATGCGCGGTACTAATTATTTAAAACATGATCCACTATTTTAATGTGTATACAGTTTCAATACATATAGTCTATCAAAATACGCTGTGAAAAGTTTCAGCACTCAATAAAATATACATATCCATTTTCTAACACGTTTCACTCAATGCTTACCTTTGCAAGTTACATATATTCAAATCTTGGCCTCGCTTTTACTTCTTCCATTGATGGCTTCATTGTTGGAGCAATATTTTGTGGTACATCGGTTTGGTATTGAGATATGTCATAGGTGTCCAACGTCATTATTTTCGTCATAAGCTCGTCGCGCCAGATGTTTGACTTACGTTCATATTTTTTAAAAAGTACCCATTGCCTCTGCGCCTTTGAAAATCTCAATGCTTCACCAATGCAACGTCTCCCTGTATTTGCATTATGGCTGATTACTGCAAGAGCAGATCGCGCAATCATACCATCGTATGGGAAATGCAGCCGTTTTGGTGTGTAAACGAGTCTTTCGTTGTGGTAGCTTTCAAGAGCGCCTAAAATAAAGGATATAAATGAAAACTTGTTATAAGTAATCTTGTATTTATATCTAAGTATCGATCATTGCTATATTTATCTGATGTATATTTTACATAAAATGTTAATGTACACTGGGGCATTGGTTGTAGAAAAGGCCAAGTTGGCCAGCCCCCCTCCCCCCTCCACTACATTTCATTCTAAAAAGTAAAATCAATTTACTGGTTTCAAAGATAATAATGGCGATTATTATTATTATTAGAGATCGGATTTATATTCCCCAAAACACCAAAATATTCCGTTTTATTCCTTGTAGTTTTGTATTGCCGTTATGATATAAGTGTCAACCCTCGTCTGCGAGACAAGAGTCACCACACGACCGAAGGCGCTAGGTGGAAGAACGGTACATTGGCATTGTTTTGTTGCACGTGTAGAGGGAGGGGGTTAGACATAGCCAAGGTCTTCACTCTTCTCATTTGTATCAGATTCACTTTCAGATGTTGCATCCAACGTTACGCCCTCCGCAAGCTGTCTGGCTCTTGTTAGGGTTTCCAAACCAATATCACACTGAATTTCAATGTCTTTGTGATGTGCGTCATTCCCACCAACCACCAATGTCTTGATTGTTGGAGGCTTCAATAATACCGATTATTGAATCGTTACAGCGTGAAGTAGATACCGTGCTTGGGGTCACTTTCGGTACATTTTTCCGCTTTTTTGGTTTTGTCGCACTTTGGTCGATAATGTTTTCAATCAAATCTCGTTTGTTTTTAGTTTCAATGTACGATGACATTCGTTTTTTTTTTAATGAGTTCTCAAAACCACCCCTCAACTTTAAAGATGGTACTGCACATTTCTTTAGTTCACGTTTCGGTTTCACATTTGGCATTAATTTCATTTTTAAAGTATTAGAAATTTCGTAATCTTCTTCAATGAAATGTTCGGAACATATACGGGTATAAAGTTATCCCGTTTAATTTTCGTCACCCAGTTTTTTAAGCGCACTGGAGATTTATCCCTGTTCGGAAAACGGTAAACGATATGCCACTTGAAGCTAAAAATGTGTTATAGCATCCGTACACACAACACGTAAGCACCATGTTTACCGATTTAATTAAAACATGAATATATACACCATATTACACTTGAGAATATATACACAATATTTACACAATCGCAGGCATAATCTTAGGTAGGATAAATACAAAAAACTCCACGCCCTTATACTGTTTGACAAACACTCGTACTACACGGCTGTTGTAACTTAATACTATTATATCAATCATTAGCACTAACAAGTTTTTAAAATAACATCACGAGAGAAACTTTATAGAATGACAGTGACACTGTGTTTGTATATAAGACACAAGAGCAAACCATCCAACCAGATCGAATGTCAACCCTTAACTGAATGGTGCGGGTGGTCAGTCATTCTTCCGTGCGACCCTCGCCTGGCGCTCGCTCAGCTCTTTATAGTCACTGACGTCACATGCCTCGGGGCGCGCGACAAAACAAACCGTTGCACGGCGGGTAGGCATCGTCCATGGATGTCATACACCGCGGTTTTCTTATTTTTTCAATGTCTAATTGTGAATAAAAAATACTTTGTTTCATGTGACAATATGCCTTTAATTCATCTTTGCACCCACTCTCGTCTATTTTTCAATTTTAAAATTAATATAACTCATTTATATTGATTTAAATTTAAAACCCGCTAAATGTACCGGTAGCTAATGACTTGTTTTCACCATGGCAACCACCTATCAACCAGAAGCCTTTAAATCCGCTTAATAGCTTAAGCTCTTAACTTCCACATTAGTTTGTTCAAACACTGGGCTTAAATATTAATAATTATGTAATTTGGTTTTTGACATTTTGTAAGGTTTTCTCAACTTCTACTTCAGTATCTTATGTGTATTGTTGCCACTGTTTCTTTCTGTTACTAAAAGTGTCTTTGTATGTATCATTTTTTTCCTTCATATACATCAGACAATACCAGAATACGATTTACGTTAGATTTTTCTTCTTTGGTGGAGGTGCCGGGTCAATTAATGGCCGCTCATAATATGGACTCATAATGTTATGCGATGAGTTTGTTAACGGTTTGATACAAACCATCTCTGTAAGACTGTTTTATTACTCAATTGAATATGTGCCTACTTAAATAACTATAGAAAAACGAGTAACGTTCTACCCTGAAACTTCTAGTCCTCAAAGTAAGATTTGGCTCTTCTTTTCAGCAATATTGCCAACAGTCAACCAATGGGTTGGTAGTGTAGTGTCACGTGGACATTTTCTACCAATAGAAACTATAGAACCGAGTCTTTAAAGTTCAATCATTCAATGCTCGCCAAACGTTGGCAATAAAAGACTCGTCGTGTAAAAGTTAGTTTTAGTTAAGTTTTAAACAAGTGAATCCATAAATAAACCATAATAAATAGCCAATTCCATGGCTTCACTATGCGTCTTACATTCATGTACCTTGCACAGTGACACGGCACCTGTATTGTTCACCGGTAGCCAAACACACTCGCGCCCCTACCTCGGATGTTTTCCCGCGTTTAGTGAGTAGAAGTACAATTTCACCCCTGTATTCTTGAACTGCGAACGGAGCCAAAGCAATTATAAGCGTTATTGTCACTTGAGCAGTACGTGTCAGATGCACACATTGAACGAGGGTGGGTAGAAAGAAAACTGCAGTGCTTCTCGAATGTCTCCCATACACACTAAATGAACATTATTCTGCCCGTTGTGCAGTTCCAAAAACTAAATTTACGTGTTTGGATGACATGAGATTACGTTTTGCTACATGTTTACATGATTTTATTCAACTTGGGATCCCTGTCATCAAATCTTGCAATCGATTTTTGACACACTTCCATTGTACATGTGTACTTCAAATTTTGCTTAAGAGTCATTTCCGATGATAATAGGCCTACGTGTAATCTTTTTTATTTTTTTATTTTATTTATATAATACTGTATATTATATTCATGGACATTTCCAATCAGTCCATTTTTTTTTATCAATGGAAACAAAATAATAGTTGATAATCTTGTTACTTCAACAGCGTTACTCAGTTTAATGTTTGGGATTGAAAAATTAACTAAAAACATTGTGACCAATTAATCCATAATGTGTTGGCACACTATCAAGAAGATTGCTCGTTGTTGAGGCGTATAACTTGAGTGTCAAGATTGTCTATGCACAAGGGTCTAGGTACATTTCTTTACAAGTTTGTAGCCCAATGTACACATGGAATAGAAAACGGGGGTAGGCCTATATATAACACACGTTTGGGTAACAATATTCTCGACTCTCAAACGCCGCCACGAAAAATGATTTTCCACTTTTCTTCGAGTGTCGATCGCTCTCCCTTTGGGTTGCGCTTGTGTGTGCGTATATGTGCGTAAGCGTGTGCGTGTGTCAGCAGTCAACGGATTGTGAAGTACACAAGCACCGAGGCTCTTCTCCGTTGAAAAGTAAAAAGCGTTTCAAGTTTAACAAACGGGTTCCAGATGAAGTGCAAGCAAGCAAGCAAGCATGGTAGAGCGGCAGCCGGCTGACGCGAAATCACTCCCATGTGCAAACTTTATAGACCTACGTCATAATACAGCGAATACGAGTTTCTCACTTACGCTTGTGGTTTACTGGTTTACACGGTTGCCAGTTGCCACCATAACACAACCACATATTTATTTATTTGTAATACAGACACTGTGTACCACTTCATATAGGCCTACTTCAAGTTGCTAAATGTAACAAAACATTTGTACCTGGTATTATGAGAAGAGTTAGTTTTTGTTGCTAATATTTAGGCCTGGGGTCTCATGTTTTGATAAATCGAGACATATGAGTGGGTGATATTATTATGTAAAGATGAAAACATGTCAGATGATTTACATGTCCGAGCCTGGATTCGAACCTGAAACGCAGACACCACGGTTTACTAGACTAAAGCCTTATCAGCAAGGTATCAGACGCATCGTTTGATCTTTTGGATGCAAACACACTACCGTGAAAGAATAATTCTATAACACTTCGTTTGCGAGTTACATGTTTTATGCAATGTGTAATGTATGCATTGATGTAATAACCACGCATAACTGAACAGTAATATTTCAAAAGGCTCGACGTTGTGGAAACGCTTGTCGTAAGGGTAGCTGCTAGACGAGAACAGCTGACAGAAATAAAGCTCACTGCTCGGAGTCCGTGCGCGACGGACACGAGTGACGTAACGTAAAGCTCGAGACTTGAGTAATGGTGGTTCCTTGTCAGATGACACAAGATACTCTAGTATAGGTCTCTCACAGCAAGAAGTAAGATAGTATCAGGACCGCCCACATTTAGTTTAGAATCACTAACGTTTTTACCGATTATCTAGTACAATTTGGTTGCGGTAAGTTTTTTGACGGTAACGTAAAAAAAAACGTGCAAGCAGGTTTCCGTCAAAAAACTTAACGCAACCAAATTGTACTAGATAATCGGGAAAAACGGGAGAGTTTTTGACGTTAACGTACAAGAAAACGTGCAAGCAGGTTTCCGTCAAAAAACTTAACGCAACCAAATTGTACTAGATAATCGGGAAAAACGGGAGAGTTTTTGACGTTAACGTACAAGAAAACGTGCAAGCAGGTTTCCGTCAAAAAACTTATCGCAACCAAATTGTACTAGATAATCGGGAAAATGTTAGTGATTCGCACTTGTTAGGTTGGAAACTAATTGTGGGCGGTCTTGAGTCCCCTGACACTATCTTACTTCTTGGCGTGAGAGACCTTTAGTGCTGCAGTCCTCTTCACCGTCAACACAGAACCCAGCGATCTGGGTTCGATTCCCACCTTTTGCTTTCATTTGTGTTTATGTGAAGGATACCTCTACGTCAACAACCGCACACAATTTTCATTTTTAAATTATATCTCAAGAATGGGCTTCGAAATCCAAAATCTGAATCAACAGCGCACTGTGGTTTAGTAAGCCCTATACATACTGAATGCTCCAAGTTGTGTTTTACGTTATAATCAGTGTTTTTTTTTTAAAATATATTTTATATATAATTACTAATTATCGAATTAATATCAAAATAACTACGCTAATGGTTATAATAGTTTATTCAGTCTGTAGAGCTTACCAATACACAGTGTTGTTGATTTAGATTTTCGATTTCTTGTTGCAATCTTGAGATATAATTAAATAATAAAAATGTTCTGTGGTTTTGACGTAGAGACTACCCTTCGCTCTTAATATAGGCCTAATACTATTACAGTTTTCGGTTCTAGACGGTGACCTATTATATTTATTTGCTCTCTAGGCCTATAGATGGACGCAAAGTGGTCAATCGAGACAATAGAAATCTCACAAAACTAAATCTTTTTATAGTTTAGTGTTGTGTGTTAGTGACATTACGTTGTTATACTAATTTACTTACATTACGACATCTGACTTAGTTGGATGTTTTTCTAAGAGGTTGTGAGTTCATTTCCCTCAACCGAGCTCGCAGCCGAGAAGTATTTCTTTCGTTCTTTCGTTTAGTTTTTCTTCTCACTCACTGCAAGAAGGCGCACTCTTGCCCAACTGTCTAAACACCGATAACACCTATTTGATCAGCTGGGGTGAAACGGAGTGGAAGCAAGCCGAGGCGTCTTATCTCAAGGTACTATTCAAACGTTTGTTCTTGGATAAATAGTTTTCGGGAGGACAGGTTTGTATGGAGCGTTGCGGTTAATTTTTGAATGAATGTACATCTGTACTAGAGAAACGTTTCAAAAGCATGAGCATTTATTCAATTGACTGATGTCGGTATTTGGTCAGACTTTGACTTGCATCTCTCGTAAGGTAGCCACAAAGCAATACATTGTTTACCAGTGGAAATCAGTTCTGTTATAACTGAGTGGGTTGGAATTTGGAAATACAATAAATACAAAATTAATGTATGTATTTATTTATATGTATTTTTATTTATGTATTTATGCATTAATGTATATATGTATTTATAATTTATGTATTTATGTATTTATGTATTTATGTACCTACTCATGTATATATGTATGTATTTATTTATTTAAACATGTTATTATACAAACATGACGATAGAGACGATGCTATTCTGTTACATATTCGCGATTCGATCTATATGAGATTTCACAAACAAACAACAAATAACCCAATTTTCCGATTTAAAAATAGCCCCATCCCCCCCCCCCCCCCCCCCCCCCCCCCCCCCTACCCTGTGTGTTACGGAATGAGGTTGACTGCGGCGGCACATGTGTTGTCGCCTATAGAGTTGTGCGCATGCCCGCCTGCGTGGGTTGTGACACATTGCTAATTTATTGTGTTTCTCCTGTAGCCGTATCGTCGAGACAATGACGTCACTACACGGTCGTGATTGGATGGACCGAGACCGGCCAGCTCTAGAAATAGTTTGGACTTATTTTTATAGAATTGTGCTGCTTTATACATACATACATGCATGCATACTTACTTGTGTGCGCTACACGACGGGTTTTGACGAGGGCATCAATATATGCGTAATACGGTTAGAGCATTGATATATGTGATTTCATTAATTGGAGGCTTAATTAACTGGTGGCTTCACGCGTTGGTCTGTGGCGATGCCAGTAACAGTACATTTCATCTTCTTTCATCCGTTATTTATAACATTTGATTCAAATATATATACGTTACCGTCGAGGCCTGGGGTATACGTACGTAGCTAGCTTTATGCCGTTCTTTCATGCACGCTGTTTCAACGAAGATCGTTCTTTCGTGCATTCGTATACAGGCGGTCTTCCGTTTAGTATAGAGTGCACAAGCCTCATCATTCACACAATTTCCAGGTGTCCAATGTACCTACGATCGAAAATTATCACTGGATGGATCTGTTTGAGTAGGCTGTTACTTGGGCTGTTACAACTAGACCTGTAGAGAAATAGAAAATTAAGTTGGCAATTCCGTAAGCATGAGACCGGTTACGGTGGTTATGTCGGTAAAGAAGTCCTCACCCCTTCAATCTCTTTAGCAGTACCTGATTCTGTTTGATTTTGTTTTATTTTTGGCGTGGTAACCGTGAGCGATTAGACGTTGGTACGGTAAACGATTGTTGCTGCGTTTTAGGATCGAATCCTGGTTTGGGGTTGATTACCAATTGTAGCGTTTTGCAGCTTCTTAGATCACCCATTCATTCTCACTTGGAATCGTTGCCAAAATCTGAAACAAAAGATCAAATTTCATGATTATTATGTTTGTGCTTGATGATTACCAATTGTAGCGTTTTGCAGCTTCTTAGATCACCCATTAATTCTCACTTGGAATCGTTGCCAAAATCTGAAACAAAAGATCAAATTTCATGATTATTATGTTTGTGCTTGATGATTACCAATTGTAGCGTTTTGCAGCTTCTTAGATCACCCATTAATTCTCACTTGGAATCGTTGCCAAAATCTGAAACAAAAGATCAAATTTCATGATTATTATGTTTGTGCTTGATGATTACCAATTGTAGCGTTTTGCAGCTTCTTAGATCACCCATTAATTCTCACTTGGAATCGTTGCCAAAATCTGAAACAAAAGATCAAATTTCATGATTATTATGTTTGTGCTTGATGATTACCAATTGTAGCGTTTTGCAGCTTCTTAGATCACCCATTAATTCTCACTTGGAATCGTTGCCAAAATCTGAAACAAAAGATCAAATTTCATGATTATTATGTTTGTGCTTGATGATTACCAATTGTAGCGTTTTGCAGCTTCTTAGATCACCCATTAATTCTCACTTGGAATCGTTGCCAAAATCTGAAACAAAAGATCAAATTTCATGATTATTATGTTTGTGCTTGATGATTACCAATTGTAGCGTTTTGCAGCTTCTTAGATCACCCATTCATTCTCACTTGGAATCGTTGCCAAAATCTGAAACAAAAGATCAAATTTCACGATTATTATGTTTGTGCTTGATGATTACCAATTGTAGCGTTTTGCAGCTTCTTAGATCACCCATTAATTCTCACTTGGAATCGTTGCCAAAATCTGAAACAAAAGATCAAATTTCACGATTATTATGTTTGTGCTTTTCCTCCAATCCTTCATTGTGAGACAGTATAGAAGAGGAACATAGGGGCCGACGTCACAGCTATGACATTTGTTTATGATATTTGCTCTTCTTATTCGTCTACAGGAAATCGAGACTTAATAGATTTGTACAAATCCAAAATCATCAGAATCAAAATGTATATACCTGTCATTGTGTAGGGCCTACTGATTCTAACTCATTTTGAGATGAGTACGATTATACAGTTCTTCGTGTTCGTGTCCATGAGCTTTAATTGTACAATATTTGAGGCATAGTGCTGCTGCTTTTGGACCGTACACAGTGAGAAATCCAGTTGTTTGATTGCATTTAGTAATACCTATAGCATCTACTAATAACTACTTTCTTCTTTCCAGGTAAGACTAGAGTCCATCATATACTGTCAGCAGTTACTAAGCTTGGCGTTAGGGGCAAAGAGGCAATGGCCTTTGAGCGACGTCTTCTACACAGGTAATGCCATAACACGGTTCCTAATGGCCGGTTCTCACGGTGCGAGTTACTGGCATGCCAGTAAGCCAGTGGCTGGCCCTCTAACTGAGGGGCAAGCTACTGGGCTCAGACTCAATTGGCCCCAGCTGTTTACACGGTGCGAGTTACTGGTATGCCAGTAAGCCAGCGGCTGGCCTTCTGCTCGGACTTGAACTGACCCTGTCAGTTGCAAGAATGTCTGAAGATCGTATTATAGAGTGCTAGCATGGAAAGTAATAAGATCATTTTCGTTGATACTGTACGAGGAATTATTATTTTTATATCCAGGTCCAAAAACGTTCCACCAATTTTCTTGTTCTCTGTACAAATGCACAAAGTTTGCCGTCTGTTCGTCACTCCACCTTCCCGACATATTCCAAAACAAAAATTATGATAATAATAATAATATATCAGCACGAAAAACATAAACAAAATTACTTGCTCTACCGTCTACTGACGCTCAGTTACTGACCTGTGCGTTCACATGTCGCCAGCGGCTGGCCGATCCAAACATCCCCGTGGTGGGGGAAGGCCAGTGGCCAGTCGAAACAAAAATATTTGAAGTAGCTCGCCAGGCGAGCTACTGACCAACTCGCACAGTCAGTAACTCGGCCGACCTGTTTACACGAAGCAAGTAGCTGGCCCCCAGCTACTGGCTCTATCAACTCGCACGCCAACTCGCACCGTTAGAACCGGCCATAAGTGCGATATCATGAATCGGTGTAAAGTAGAAGTGTTCGACACAAATACCTTGAAAAGCGTAATTAAAGTTTTTGTTCGTATTTACATTCAATATCAACATTTTGGAATAACGCAGACCTGGTTTTTATCAAGATCTACAGACTACTCGAAATGTAGGATAAGTTTTGGCTTAAATTATACAATTTGAGACAATATTGATGTTGTATAATTTTAACCAAACACAATCAATTTTGCATCATTTTTAAAGTAGGCTATACTTGCATAGGTATAGACATTGACGCTATCTAACCCCGCATCATAAAACATTTTCTATTGAATGTTTTTGTAAAGATATTAAACAAAAAATCAGACATTCTCACTCTTTCAGTCTATTTGTGTAGAATCCAATCAAATTACAGAATATCCAGGTAACTGGCAACCAAAGACATTGGAATAGTAGTCAAAAAGTTAACGGAATTTCCAGGTAACTGGCAACCAAAGACATTGGAATAGTAGTGGACTCAAGTTAACAGAATTTCCTGGTAACTGGCAACCAAAGACATTGGAATAGTAGTGCACTCACAGAATTTCCATGTAACTGACAACCAAAGACATTAGAATAGTATAGTACACTCAAATTAACAGAATTTCCAGGTAACTGGCAACCAAAGACATTGGAATAGTAGTACGGGTTAGAGACCCAGCGGCCATTGGCGGCTATCTACCAATAAATTTCCCGTGGACTCTAGTAGTACGATCTCGTACCGCTAGAAAGCGCTACACGTACCCACTGATGTCAGCGTTCCTGTGGAAAGAAGGGATACTACGTAGTACGATCACGTGGCTTAGGTCTAGCCTAGGTCTAGGCCCAACTCTTTTAGTCTAGGCCATTACTAGGCTACAATAAGCCTAGGCCTAGATTAATAGGCCTACATTAGTAACGTAGTACTACAGCCTAGCCTATATAATGTATAACACCTTATATAATGTGTTGTAATAAAGTATTAGCTTACTTATTGTTAACTTCGTGCCCGTTTGACATGTTTATCAGAACAGATGATAATGCTTTAATAACAATATCCACCGCCATCTGGATACTACTACCTAACCGACTTCGCATCTGCGCGTACTACGTAGTATCCCTTTCTTTCCACAGGAACGCTGACATCAGTGGGTACATATGTAGCGCTTTCTAGCGGTACGCGCTCGCACTACTAGAGTCCACGGGAAATTTATTTGTAGAGAGCCGCCAATGGCCGCTGGGTCTCTACCCTACACTAACAAACTCAATGGTACTACTGGTGACTTGCCCCGTCCTATGTTTCCTAGTTCCAGCTACTTCGCCTTGTTTCAGAACTGAAGAAGTTGTTTATCACGGTGCAGATAAGAAACCCAACTTCCGCTAAAAGTGGAAAGTTGTCGCCTCGCGATGCCTCGTGCGGCATTTTATCCCTTTTATCTGGCGGCACAATAAAGTTATACGGGTGTACGTATTACTGCTCTTCCGCTTTTTGAATAGGCAACCAACCACACTCGCGCTTCTTGAATACAGTCGAGAACGTATTGAGGCACCCAAGCCAACGTGACACGTACATGGAGCGAGCCAATGAATATAGAGTAAAGCACAGAGATACGTACATTTCCTTTTTATAGACGCTAAAATATAATATGGACTTTTAATTTAGTCTGTTTTCGTGTTTATTTACCGGTCTTTTTGCAAGTATTGTCCTATTGATCACTTTCATTACTTCCAAGTAATACTAATAAATCATATTTAATGTTATTTTTGCTAATTTGTGACTAAAATGTATGAAACGGTAATTTCCCCTAACAAATAGCAAAGTTGGGATTAATATGTAAGACACATATTTAAAAGGTTGAATTTTGTATGATTGTGACCCATTTTACACAAGTTTCGATGAAAGAAAATGCCGAGAATGGAAATTTCGTCTGGTTTTTACATTTTGAACAAACAGTTTTGATAATACTACAAAATGCTAAATTAAAAAAAAAACTAATACGTATAGGTTTGTAGGTAACAAGCCAACAAGCCCACGGAAAAAACCATATTGCATATCGTATATAGATGGACATAATCGAAAATGATAACTTTCTTTGGCCATGGTATGTATGTTAATATAGGCATTGTCGAGTAGAACTTGTATCTCAACTGACGTCATCGTCTGTATGAAAAGTGGAGAGGGAAGTTTAAAACATTGTTAATAAAAGTAAGACATTAAAATAAAAAGATCGTGCCACGAAAACTGTAAACTTTAAACTTTAAACTTATGAATTTTTTCTGACATACTTAAAATAACGTGTAAGAAATTATATTTTATTCTTGGAGAGATGTCTGGATGGCAAGTGAGGTATGAAGAAGCCTAACCCGCCTTAGGAGTATAGAACATTGAGCTGGGTGAGTTTCGAGGCCCACGTAAGTGACGTAACAAGTGTTTCCATGTTGAGCCTTGAAACACAATGTTTATATAACGTTCCGCCTTGTTGTCGACTTATTGACACTGTCACTTGATAAAGGATGGTAGTACCGTTAAGTGTGTATTGTAGAGTACATACCTTAATCGTCTCGATTAACCTCAGAAGCTGTGTAAGATAGCTACAACCGCGTGAGCTACGTAATATTTCATGTTACACACTAAAGTAAGTTTTTAGTGAGGCTTTGTGAAGCTTCCATTAAATGTTTATTTTTACATTAAAAAATAATATGATGATCAATTTACACAATGAACTGTACAGTACACACATTATTGGGTTCTTGTAACGTTTCTGGTGCAGCTATAGCTATATTTGTCTGCAAATGTCAACTTTCGTGGCCCCGGCTATAGCTGCAGAAAACGCTATAAGCTCACTACAATTCCATTCCATTCTATTCAACTCGACAAGAATTCCCTTCCTTCTTTGCTTTGCCGTGTTCTGTTTTTGCGACCGCCGGATTCAACGGAATAGTTTTCTGATAACGTTTCGTCGACTGTGGTTTTGCGAGTTATGTCCGCGGGAAAAGCGATTTACAATAAAAACAAACTACGCTTCGCCAACAAGTGAACTGAGATTTTCCTATTGACCTAAAATCGGACTTCTGTAAGATCGTTTTCACGAAGAGCGAGCGAATTGATCATTCGAAGTTTTTCAACCATCACGTTAAAAATGGTTTTGCAAAATATAATATTACTCCCTCGTCAGCGTTTACACTGTAACGACCCACCATGATCCAGTTGTCGAGCACGTCGTAAAACAACAACATAATAAATAATAGAGCATCACTGGACAGTGGACTTTCGTTTTTCGTTACCTTTTTTTCGTTTTTTCATTTTTTCGTCACCTTAAACAAAAACCGTATATAATATTATATTATAATAAATGTTTTCACTAAACAAGATAGACACTAAACCTCTCAACATATTTGTAAACAATTGGTACATGAATCGATGGATGCAGATGACAACCGTTAAATTAAATAGGCAGCAGCTCAGATTTAATAATAATCTGTTCACGTCTTAGAAACACACACTTCTTATTTGTGGCGCCATTTTTTATGACTACTTAATATTTGTTTAACTACATTACTCACACACAAATCCAGTGTATTCTCAACACTAAAATTCAAGGGTAAATGTCTACATGCATTTTATCGACTTCACATTCCGAGCACAAATACTGACAAATTGTGTTTCGTAGCCTTGTGAAGTCGTCGGAACAACAAATCCAAACGCTTTGCACTTTATCACAGTTCAACAAAAACGCTGACACACTGCACGATAAATTCCGTTTTCCTTTGCGCTATCGATCAATTATTACGGTGTCAGTTTTTCTGCCGTTGTCTTGACAAATTATTTTGTACTGAGCTTTACCATCAAAGAGTCTAAAGAAACCGTTGACAAAATATCTTTGTATTTGGTCTCTATTTCTGTATCTTATAACCGGAACTTTGTATTCTGTCGGTAGCGGGTAGCCTGTTAGTCTGAGGTGTATTCTTTTGAAAGGACGAAGATTTAAAAAATAGATTTGTTAAACCTGTGTGAAGGGGTGTCAGGTATTATTTAAATGTTTTGTTTTGTATCTCTTTTTCCAAAACTTCTTTACAATACTAATGGTAATGAATATAATACATTAATACCAACATTGTGTTCAAAACTAATCCGTTATGTTTATTTCTTCCCATTTATTATACATTGTATGGTTTGTTGCACTTTTGAAACATCGAATTCGAGTTTGACACCTTCTGCATTTGGCGCCAGAATAAACCCCGTCGTCCAAGAAGTAACGTGTTTTTGGTTGTCCCTTACGTCACTAATAGGGCTGTTTGGTACGACGAGTTTGATGATATATATGAGGAAACAAAACTCCAACTTATGCCTGATTCGAATCCGCGTTCATTGCTTTAATTCGTACGTTTCGGACACCTGCGTCCCCACATGAATGATGTCCGAGGACTCACCTTTAGTTCACACGTCTAAAACTCTAAATACAACATGTACGCTGTATGCCGTAATCTCTTGTTTAGACATTTTTAACTTTCTTCTCCGTGCAGTATTGACTTTCATTCTAATGGTGTTGCCTCTTCCACTTTTTCTTATCTATTTACCTTGTCATTTTGGGTGGAGTGAAGATTAGATTTGTTAGTAAACTTGGAGGTAGCCTGTGAAAGTTTGGTTGTATCCCTGTCAGCAAACTCGTTATTTGCGTTGGTGGAAGCGCACAGGCAGGCAGGCACGCAGCACTAGGGGAGGGACGGGACTTACTTAGTGTTCCCGGTTTACCCAGCCTCTTCCCGTATCATTTATCATCGTCTGGATGGAACAACTCATCTGTCACGTAATCAATCACAACCGAGGCATTATCGGCATCTTCTGGCTCATTGGCAGGGAAAATAACGTGGGAATTAGTAGACGCTCGCTCGTTAAAGTTGATGTGAGCTTGCTGAAACTTGCGTGTGTAAAAGATTACCTTTAGTGTGTGTTTATGTGCCCAGTTATTGCACCGACACATTTCTAATAAAAATGAAGAACTTATATATATTTTGTGGACGATATGCCACCGTCACCATTGCCAGTTGTATAAAGGTATTTTTTTTCGTATTGCTAACAGCTGAATTTATTATTACTTGCGAGTTCATACCCGAAAAAAACAATCATTAATTATTATTACAAATATATTTTGTATTACTGTTGTTACTGCCACTAATCATAGGTTAACCCTGGCTTTAGAAATAATTCATCCAAGCATACTACAATACTTTACTCAAAAGAAAAACAAAATATTGCAAGACTATGCTATCTTCTGTACTTAGATCCTGAGATTTGACGTTGCGCCTTCATTATAGAAGAGGGCGGGGTAGGCGTCCCCGGCCTATGGCTGAACCATCTAGATTCTAGAATCTAGAGCCTCTTGACACAGGGCCCCTAGACACAGGGCCCCTACTATAGGCAGAGCCTATCCCACAAACCCACCTCTTCTTTCGTGCGTCAAGTTTGATTCATTGATTTGATTAGCATTATTATTTTCATGTGGAATATTACTATTATTCAGAAATTATAATTGACGGAGAGCCGTTGGAAAAAGCTCTGCGTTTCGTAGACAACTAATAAATACCTAGTCTATAGACTCTAGGTACATAATGAGATCGCGTTTGACTGAGAAATATGCTAGCAATATCTCACGATAAGACGCTTATTTTGTAAGCCATACCTATTTTTACGTTGGGGGGCTTTGAGTTTCCTCGTTTACTCCTTTCCATCGCTCCATCATATTCCTCTCTTTTGACTAAACGCAATAGAAAATTTAATTACGCTTGTGAATGAGTAATTAATCTATGTAAAATCTCACGTTAATTAATTTTCCTTTTCGTTATGTCTGATTCACGTGTAAGCAATTCGTAATCCGCTCTTGTACAGTGCTGAGCATAAATATGTCGTTAAGTGTTTCCTCAAGCGCTTATTGGTGACATACAATTAAACGCAGAACACAGAGTATTCACTTTAGTGGTCGTGTAGTCTATCTTAGACCTTTTTTCATTTGCGACAATTTTCGATTTATTTATTGTGACGTATTCAACCGCAATGTCGTAATATGTCGTCTTATATGTCGTCTCTCTATGTCGTCGGAGCTACCTCGAACCTATTCTATTCCAGAGAGGATCTTGCTTGATACGATCGAGACAGTCAAGACGTATAAAGGTGCAATTTATTTGCTCAAGACTGTACCCACCGAGTCGCGTATTCGCAACGGAAAACAGATTTCACGCCTATTTTTAACGCCAATCAATTTATCATTTAATTATTTTGCCGGGATTCTGGCTGGCGCATTTTGCCCTGTTTCCCGCGTCCTAAATTTCATTGGTGCCGTTATTCGCTCCCCGAAAACAATTTACTAATGCGCAAAGGGTTGTTCGTACACCACTGTACGGAGCCAAATGTGCAGCCGAGTGTTATTTGACACCGCGTTCATTTGCTATTGCTCCATCATCCAGCACGACAATATGTCATCAAGAGTTGCCATCAATCACAATCTGAAGAGTGGTGATAATTTGTCTTCGGGCGAACCCGTCGTAAGTGGTAAAGAAAAGGAAGTGAATAATGCCCCCCCCCCCCCCGTCTTTTGTTATCACCACTTCCTCACCTCTACTCCAGTCTCCCACACGTTGGTTGACAAATTGACGTCACAAATAGTATATACTTTCGATTTGAATTAAGATACCAAGAATCAAAAGTAGTATTTCATGTTTATTTATTTATGTATTCTTTTCATTTGTAGTGTTGATAAAATATTATGTTTAGTTAAAAAAATAATAATTTGAAAAAGTTGAGTGCAAACCCGACGAAACGTCATAAATATAATCATTTTAATTTCTTATTTGTTTCTTTACTCGGTCACCCAAAAATGAAAATAATAAATCCCTCGATCGTGAAATCCTACACAATTAAATATACATAGGTGTGTATATCTGTTTAAAAAAACGTGCCTTATGCGGGATTCAAACCCACGTCTCTAGGTGACCTACGCTTAGGACCACAATTTGAGTCACAATTTGAATTTGACCTATCAGTTTCGTTCCTTAAATTGTCTGTAAAATTCTCTACTTGAATCGTGTTCTTGTGTCCGGACAACAGCTGCAATGAATGCATCTATCCCCCCCCCCCCCCCCCCCCCCACCCCAATGCTTCGTACGGACAGCCGGGCATCCAATCTGGGCCCCTCAAAATAAGGCGGCCCGCGGCGTTTCGAGTCGCGTGCACAGAATGTTGTCTGCTGTTAGTCTGTCTACCTCCACGTGGTTCGATGTGGTTTCAAGGTGGAATCAAGTCTCAAGGCTCCAACTTGAAGACGAGCTAATGAATGAAACTTCATCAGGTGGGCCGGAGTACACATGGCAACACTGCGCGCAATGTGTTGGGATACCTGCACCACTTGGAACAATGTACCGCGTCGTATACGGAGTCATTTTCAATTGATTTAGCTTTAGCTTAGTCTTATTCTCTTCCGAAGAGGTTTTTTTCAACTTTTTCTTTTTTTCCTCATTGTATAATATGTGTATTGTCTATTCGAATTGCCTAACCTTTATGCTTTTGTCTTAATTTTATGTTAAAATGTTAAAAGTTATCCACTAGGAAATTGTATGAAGAATTATATATAATCCTGTTTGTTTGCAATTTAATAAATGGTGTTTCTCAAAAAAAAAAAAAAAAAAAAAAAAACTGTTATTGGTGTAGATGAGGTAAATGTGTTGCTTTTGTAAATCTTAAAGGTACTGGATGACTTTTCAAGACAATGGAAAGTTTTTAGTTGATTTTATGTTTTGTTTTGTAAAACTATTTTCCTTGAAAACAATTAAGATTCATGGAGTGTGTTGAATCGTAGTTACCAATAATACAGAGAATGCTGTTAAATGGATGAAATCAAATTGATAAAACTAAAAGTAAAGTTAAACTACAGTCAAGTAGTTTCCTTATACTTCTGTCTGAATGAATATTCATTGGAATCTTGGCATTCCTTCCGTCTCGTTAGACCCCAACTTGTGAGTGCATTCATCTAAAACACTGCACTCTGCTGTGCTGTCGTTTCGATAAGTTTTACCGTTTCCTTTGTATGACGTCGGCAACGATATTCTTACAACGAGAGAGTATGAGATGAGGTTTGTGGCGAAACTCGGCACAGGTCTCCGTACTTAGTGATTGGACGGGAAGTACTTCGTCTGGTCTCTTGAGTATATTTAGCCGACCCTAGTGTATTTACTTGTTCTACCAAGTTTCTTCTAGTTTCCTTGTTTCCGTCATCATCCACAAGTGACCCAGCCTGCCTGTTTCTCCATAGTATATCTCAAACGAATGTTATTAGTTAGCGGTTGGACTGAAATGTATATCAGCTTGCATGCTATAATATGATTAGTATCTATAAGAATCATTTATTTATAGCATTAAGCATTCAATATTTGAACATTAACTTCATTAGATTATAATCTATGCTATCTTATTATGCAGCCAAAGAAATGTGGCCCTCGCCTACGAGTCAATGTTATCCCGGGCCCAGAAGGGTAATCAACATACGAACACCTCTCTATTCTACGTCTATGAGAGTTTATTATCAGATTGTGTTTGTAAAAAGTTTCTTCTTTGGTCCAGTTGATGTCAATATTAGTCGGTCATTGTTTGGCTACTGTGTGTTCCGTCGATGTAGTCGGCCGAGCTGCTCGTAAACACTGTCGCCAATACCGACCGGGCAAACTGCCATGGTAGGCGCTATGTCACTGCAAAAATACTCGCCAGTGTTTCTCTTTAGTCTCGACTTGCTTGCATTTATAAAGTACCGACGTCTAGGCCGTTGTTACCAATTGAAACGCCATTTAATTCAAGGTAAATGCGTATTATGCACTCTGGTGGTTTGAATTGTAAGTAGGCTTCCTACTGATTGTGTCCGCGCGCGTGAATGAACGGACTGTTTGCAGTGTTGACTCGTTCAACGTGGCAACACCGTCTCGTTGTGACGGCAACAGTGGATTCCCCGGCCGAGTACGTTTCCTGCCTAGGCCACAATAGCCAAGAACAACCGCACATGAAATGCTGGCGACGTCACTAACTATAATCCTGGTTGACTGCTTTGATTTGGTATTAATGTCTTGTCTCGTGGTGAAGACGGCAGTCTATAGCTATACAACTGGAGATTACTAAATTTTACAAATTTACCTTTTTTTGTATCTTAAAAACGTTAGTTAAAATACAATTTTGGAATTATTCACATCTAGATAACCACCAAGCCTGAAGATAGATTTTATATAAATCCAAATGAAATAAATCAGTATTTCCTATGTCTAGTTACTTTTTTCGCATTTAGCAACGTTTACAAAGTTATGATTCATACACTAACGCTAATACTACACAATATTGTGTCACCGCCCAGGGCTCATACAACTACAAACAAGTATCGGTTCACAGCACTAACGCTAATACAACACAATGTTTTCGCTTGACCGCGCGAATGAAAAGTGAGACATCTCACAAGTTGATGGTTTAATTAAAAGTTTCCACGTGCGGCTGTGCTAATATCGGGCGTCCCGATGACCAGCGCGTGTGTGGCGCCCACGTAGTCGCCGAGACTTTCGATCTCCGTGTCTTTTGGTCTGGCATTACTGCGGCCCTTGTTTTGAGTACTCTCCGCAAGTGTCGCCTCAGTCTTGTTCTTGCCCTGAGGTCCCTAATTATGACGTCATGCTCACGATGTGTCGCACAATTTTATATCTGGGCTTTATTATAGCCCATATCACACTACAATTGGAATCGTAGACTGGAGTCGCCAATTGCAATCGCAATCTACAACTATCCAATCACACTTGACCAGCTGACAATCCTAAAATCGTTCAACTAGGAAATAAATTCAATAATAATAATAACTAAAAAGACAAGCCTTAATCACAAACAAATATTTAATTAAAGTTATTGGCTCTTTGTTTCCATTAAAATAGTTGTTGCTTGAGGTTATGTATTGACAGTGCTCAATGCGTATTTAACCGTTCTCCTTCCTGATTGGTTCACGTGACTCGGATCTACGATTCCCAATATTATTTTAGAGCTCTGTCTATAAAAAGATTGCAACCGTAGACTGGCTGAACTGAGCTACTGCGCATGCGCCGCCAATCGTAAGCTCGAATCTACGATTGCAATTGTCAGTTCGGAACCTAATGTGATATGGCCTTATGTTGGCGAAGATAGAAGTCGCGACCATTACGGTGGCATCGCCATTCTACGTGGGCCAAGAATAAAAGTAAACATTGAGTCGTCCATAATGCAAACTCATAGCCTCGTGCATAAGTTGTTAATTTTTAATAATTTTGATATTGAAACTTGAGTTTATATAAGAGAAAGTATATAGTATAGGGGTACAATCCCCGGGTTTTTCGAAAATTTTTGTAAATCGTTCCAGTTATAACATCCAGTCTCACTGATAAAATTGTTCTAATTGTAATAATTTTGATATTGAAACTTGAGTTTAGATAAGAGAAAGTACCAGTATATAGGCCTAGTATAGGGGTACAATCCCCGGGTTTTTCGAAAAATTGCGTAAATCGTTTCAGTCATAACATCCAGTCTCACTGATAAAATTGTTCTATGCGTATTACGGTGGTCTATTTTATATTGAGGCACTATTTGTATTCATAATTTTGTTCAGTTTATAAATATAAATTTTATTAAGTGTAAATTGTTTCGATTTTCGTTTTGATATAAGTTATTGTATATGTTATTCTGTGTCATGTGGCAACAGCTTTGTCTGCAGAGACCGAATGAAGGTTGTTATTATTAGTATATGTAATTTTTTCCGTGCATACTTCAATTTAAGAACATGCTCTAATATGTTTGTTTGATATACATAATCGTATATCCAACATTGACTTCCTATGTCGCGAGAATAGGAAGAGAATTCCCGCTAATCTGAACGTGAACTTCGCTTACAGCGAAACTCGATATGGAATCCACACACATCGGAACACGACTTTATATAAATAAGTACACAGCAGCGATATTGGTATAAGAATAGGGCTTGCAGTCGATAGTAACGATATCGCCGAGCATACTCGTGATACGCTATTTTGGACATACGATATACTCAAGCCTGCCAACCGCCATAACCAAACAGTCACTAATGTCGTGACCAATTGTTTCTGCACTCTTATGAGTACTTATGACACTTATGACGTTTGTGGCGTGCGTCACTTCAAAGACGCGTGTCTTATTTTTAGAATTCCCTCCAACCTCATCTCCGTTCGATATCGTGTTCTAAAATCCGATTTTCTAGATGAAACGAAATACCAAACGTTTTTGTTAAAATATTCATTAATATTTTTTGTATTATTTAAATAATTATGAAGCAGATCCATTAAACGTGATTATAAACAGTGTAACAGTACAGTCCACAATTAGGTACCCAAATAAGTTATGTAATAAATATCACGACAATTTTTAACTTCGAATGGTTGTACAGCATTAACGCAAACATATTTCAAATTTTGGGAGCACATATGTTTTTAGTTGGGTGGAGTAACATTTTATTTAACAACAATGTCTATAGTTAAGCGGGTGTTACACGAAGAAGTAAGAAAAGTAAAAAGCAGAAAGTGAAGAGTAGAGATAGCGTGTAGCTTACGGGAAAAGAACAAAAGTGAGAAGTTCTCTCCAAAGTAGGACAATGTTGAACAAGTGAAAAGTGAAAAGTCCCGTAAGCTACACGCTATCTCTACTCTTCACTTTCTGCTTTTTACTTTTCTTACTTCTCCCTGTAACACCCGCTTAAGATAACACATTTAGAAAGGTCATACCGTGAGTGAGCTTACAATTATAAAAGCGGTGTGCATTAATTACCGTATTAAACCTTTATATCACATCTGACTGTGATCTCTATAACAGATGTGATATAACTTGCCTGCAACGAGAATCTATAGACGCTTCAAGTCCTCTGGGCTGCTGTGATTGAGCTTAGCAAGCGAAACTGTAAAAACACTGGAGGCCTCAAACTAGAATTCAAAAGTTTATAACACTCAAATTATTATTTAGATCGTTATCCTGCTCAGCTTTCTTCACACTGTGAATGATTTCCTACGACATTGCTGTTATCTAGGTTACAAACCATAATAGTTTTCAACAATGAAATCGAATTTACCGGTAGATATTCATTGTTAGCCGATTTTTATATTTTTATCCTTGTCACCCTTTTTTGAAGTCATTTTTGAGTCACTTGGCATTATATTATTATCAGAAATCTTGATCTTAACTTAACTATAATACATTTTATTCGTCCTTGTTAAGAAACGAAGAACATAAACCAACAAAATGCATTTATCAAAACTTGACTTTTTTATATATAAATTCAGCAAGGAATGCGGATTATAAATGTTTGCTTGGAAATATTTGCTAAACAAAGTGTTGAAATAGTTGATAATGTTAAAAATAAATACAAGGCGCAACGGCGTTTAGGATCGACTGAAGATTCGGTTCCTATACCCCATTCAACACTGGTCATACATTGCAGCCCATAAAACCAGAAAGCTTGTGAATATAGTGTTGTCAAATGTATACCGACTGCCCTAGGTCATCAAACTTCACTATACAATTAATGTTGCATACCATTTTCCTGTACATCTTCCATTTAGGATGCCTGTTGCTGTCAATCTCTGAGTAAGTTTGCACATGAAGGTGCTGTGACTGTTGGGGATGATTAGGTCGCCCTACTTCCTTTTCAACTCAGCAAACAAGTAACATGTGATTTAACTTGACAAGGAAAGTCACGATCAGAGTTTACAGGATAATGTTTAATTATCTGCACTAGCATCACAGTAGAAAAGCAAATACCTAAAACTAAAACCAAATACCTTACTACAATAAGGTATTTGCTAAAACTTTATTGTGTGACATACTTCTGTTTGTTGAACTACTTCTAATTAAACCTTTCTTTCACATATTCCGACATTTGCTGTAAATACTGATTATTAGAACATTGTAACTCATACTTGGTGTCTAACGACGTTCTCGACAACTAGGTCATACGACGTCGCAATGACTAGAATGTATTTATAAATGACTAGAGAATATATTTATTTACCTGTCATTGCCTGTTGGCTATGGTATATTTTGTAGTGTGTGACTTCCACCTTTTTTATTTTCGTGTCTTAGAAAGAATGTCTCTAGGCTATAGTGTAAGCGTACGTGTGTAAGAGCCCTCTTAGCTTTTATCTCCTGTCTTCCTGTATGCCGTACAATCCCGGTTTCCCGCGTGATCGCATCCCTAAGGACCGTCGTCGCAGCCACTTCATCGGCATCCGTTCCCGATATCGGTCGGTGACGGTGAGATTGGATTTGGGCAAATCGATCTGTCACTCGCCTACATAAACTCTGATACCCCGCGCGTTCTGTGTCTTGCGGTTAGACATTCACATTGAAAAACCGCAACGAGTCGGATATTATTGGCGAGAGACGCGGCTGACGAGGTTATTCGCCGCGGACAGGGAGCATTAGTCTTCTCACTTCTACCTCTCACGACTCGGCGCTCCGGAGACGTCGGAGTATAACGGAACTGAACATGGTTGTCCATGTGGGTGACCATGGTTGTCGTAACGACTCGGATGTTATTGGCGAGAGACGCAGCTGAGAGATTGTTCGCCGCGGACAGAGAGCATTAGTCTTCTCACTTCTATCTCACACGACTCGGCGCTCCGAAGAAGTCGGAGTAACGGAACTAAACATGGTTGTCTATTTGGGTTACTATGGTTGGGGTTGATCACTGAAAATATTAAGTTAAAATTCTTTTGATACATGGAGTTTTGACATTAAAGTTTGAGAATGGATATTATTAAAAATAGGATTTTATAGGTAATTCGTTTGAATCAAATGCGACGGTTCAATCGTGCAATTTTTTTCCAAACACTATATCAATTCTGCATCATTTTGTTGAGAATATTCAATGTAGATCTTGATATTTGATTCCCAGATGTTCATATTGAATGTCATTTTAAAGATACGAAAAAAAATCTTAGATCTGAAGCTGTTTTCACGGCCCAGTCAATAATTAATGCTCAACGTGACAAGTAAGGCTACGATATTTTTTTTTAAGTGCTCGATTAAAAAGTAATTTAAAATAACTTTTGACAGCAAAATAGTTGCATAGCCTGTATGAAAGATACGATTTGTCTAGAATGTTCACTCTTAGTACACGTTTTTGAACCATTGTGGTACAGATAATGTTTGACTGTGGTTTTCACGCTCTAAGTCCAGACGGTTGGGACTGCCTGACATGTGTAATGGTTAAACTCTTATAGTTCCATTAGTTGGTCACGAAAGCTTGCAAATCAATACATTGACGCAAATGAAATAGAATGATTGACACAAAAACGCAAATTCACATATTATATCTTCCAGTTTGCACATAACGTCAGTGTAAATCCACACCCACAACAACACACCTAACAAGGATTAGTTTTCATGTTATCAATCGTCCAAATACCGAGAATGATAAGTATACCTGCCAGACTCAAAGCTAGTAAGTCTTGACATGTGTTGGTTCCCGTTCAATGATTTAGGTTCTTTGCCTTGAAAGTATCAGATGTTCGTTCACTGCCTTGATTGATTTCAACGGGTTTTATGTGCGTGCCCTATAAGATATTTACGTTGCTTTGCTAGCCGTAGGGTGTAACAGATAGTTTGCCACGAACAAATGTGCTTTGCATCATACTATTATCATCATTAGAAGGTCATAATATGATTGTCGTGTTTCGTGTATATTATACTCGACACTCGAAACCAAATACGACAATCTCAGCAGTGGCGTAGCGCAGAAGTCGGGGGCCCCCCCGCGACATTGGCCATTGGATATGGTAGGATCAAGCACGGGGGTATGGGGGGCGGAGCCCATGAAAAGCGCCGCAGGCGAAAAATTTTGAAAGCACGTTTTTAGAGGAGTGCATTTGGTGCGTTTTAGGAAAAAGTGGTGGGCTGAATGTAATACCGAAACAATGTAGTTTGTGTGCGTCAATTTGTTTTGTCGTCATGTCGAGTTACAATTCACAGCATACATGGCAACATATTAACGTTTGATCTTATTTTCCACCCCCTCCCCCCCCCCCCATATCCACCACTTCCACGCGACGTTATAATAATGTATACATTTATCTACTAAAACCATAATAACATATTATTATATTATCAACAACAACAACAACAATTATGATACATTTTAAGTATTGATAAATCAAATAACCTACGTTTTGATCCTCCAACTGCAATTCTGGAACGTTTCCTAGCCGTTTAGGCTTTTAGTGTATTATTGTCTGGCAAATCGAGCTTTTCGGCGTGCGTTAGCGTCCGCGAACTCGTTACTTGATACTGAGCAATGCCAAACCACTGATCGAGTCGATTCTCACTCATTGAGCTTCGCAAATAGTTTTTAATTAATTTTGTATTTAGAAAAAGATCTTTCGGCACCCGCTGCAGTCACGGGCACTTTTATAAGTTCTACCACTCATTGTAAATAATATATATATTAACAAATAACATAGTAACAGAATAATAAAGTAGAAACACCTAACATAACACTTCGTGACTCCACACAGAAGAGAACATTCAACACATATTCACAAAACTACTACGATTTCACTCAATTCACAATAAGAATGTAAACTTTGAGCACTGTTATCAACACATCCGATCCAGCACCATATTTGACACCAAATTATTAATCGTATCACCTACAGTCTCACTCCCACGCTGAGATATGCCTCTATAAGTGAGGGAGTCCGAGAGAAAACTGACCTCTGAAATAATTTTGTGTAAAGGGTGGAAACTAGCTACAAAACAAAGTTTATTGTTGGTGGGGGTAAGGGTAAAATGTAAGGTTCATTGGCATTGTCGGTGACATCAGACTGTTAGTTTTACAACACAAGTGCATTTCGCTAACCCATACATCCGGTATAAAATCGTGAACGATCCCAAAAATTTAGAATTTGAGAGCAAGACTGGCCCCGTCCCGTCCTCGAATGATTACACTTTACAGTCATTGCTGTCATATTTATTGCATCGTGTAATTTAGGGAGCACACCGCCCGTAGTGGTTAAAGACAGACCATTCAACATGTTGGAACTAAATATTAATTTTATTCATATGCACGTATTTCGCATACAAACCAACACAGACCAAATGCCAAATGGCAACCCACTACCGATCCCCTCACAATCACCCTTTTAGCTGCAGCCATCCGTTTATGACTTGGCTCGCTATAGCGTCTAAATATTTTTTAGCTTCGCTGTCAAAAAAGGAATTGTTGGTTGTCTAAAGAATTCAATGGTGTCTTGTCTTCTTTATAATGAATATGATATTCAAATTGACAGTGTGTGAATATTCTTGAGACCTGTGACTGATTTCCTGGCTGATACAACATTCTCCGTATTTTTATTTTTTTTGGGGGGGGGGGGGGGGGGAAGCGAATTTTGTAATTTTATTTAAAATACATATTAATTGATTTGTTGTCTTATTTGAAATTTTCATAATATACGATCTAGGCCTATATCATCGGGGCCCCCCCGCCTTGCGGGGTTTGCGGGGCCTTCCGCTACGCCACTGAATCTCAGCATAAAACATGGTTTGTGCTTACTAAGATTTTACATTCTTTTTTGTTTTGTCAGCAATACTATACCATTGAGTTAAATTATTGACCGTTACATTTTTAGATTCTCTGCAAAATGTCAACGCTACTGTTCGGTACTAATGGCCTACGCTTGATTGGACCTATTTAATTATGTACACATTATTTTATGACGACAAAGTTTCTGAAAGCGCGTCCAATTAATTCGAGTCATTATAATTTACTGGACCAGATATTGATGGACCAATTATATCGCTTGTGTAGAATCTAGTAATTGGAAACAACGTGTTTTATATGTTAAAATTCAATCTTGCTTACACTATGGCGATCACAGCCGGTTCTAAAATGCCACAATTTGTCGAACTTTGTATTAGTTGGATAAACTCTAATCGAGTTGTGGTTTCCATGGCAGTTTACGATCCAGTGGGCTTAAATGATTCAGAATGAAAGTCCTCTAACTAAATCATGAACACTCGTTTTACACGGTTCAATGTTCCGTTCAACGTTTTGCGTTCAATCTAGGATCCAAAGCTGTAAAACTATACTGGAACTACATAGTTAAGAGTAAGACAGCTGTTATACTCATAACAAAATTACTATCAGGTTGATATATGCAAAATGGAATACCTACTTAGCACATCACCTCAATATTTTCATCAAACTTATTGAATCCAAGGACAAAAAAGTGTCATCCAAAACTAATAGTTGTTGAATTTTGCAACCAAACTTTTAAATTGATTCGCTTTTGTTCTTGAATCCAATAAGTTTGACGAAAGTGTATATTGAACCGAGTAATGTGAGCATCTTGTCTCTAATATTGAAATCATGCTATTCGAGACGATGAGGGGTGGTGATAGATGAAGATGAAGAAGCACAATTACATAAAACACATGCCTTATGCGGGATTCGAAGCCACGTCGCTATAAGTGACATGCGCTCCAACTGCGTGTATGAGCCACCGTGAACGGCATACTAATTGGTAATTGGACATCAAAATGTGTGCAAACAGTACGTTTTTGTTCAATCTAGCATTCAATCTGGCTAGAATTGCATAACATAGTAAATATAAGCGTTCAAAAACTGTTTTGTGGAATCATTATTATTATACCGTATTATTATTTGAATGGTGAGCATTTCACTTGATTAAAAATTAACCAAAGACTTAAAAAAGCACCGACCTTTTCGTATATTAAGGTATTTGTTATAACGTAGGACGCGCCGTAAATGAGTGTACAAAATACAAATACAAAGGTTATATCGATCATCAAGTGTCTTACCTTGCGAATCAATGAATCATAAGGAAGTGTTCACTGTCCATTCTCATTGTTTCGAGTCTGACGCGCAACGTTCGCAGCTCTGGGCTTTTTTACAACTGCCGTAATTAACTGTAGATAATTATAATTTTAGTATTATTCAGAAGAGACGAGGTCAGTTTTCTTCGCACCCAAGAAGTTTCAACAAAGCTGTAGTCATCGCTATGGAAATAAATTCACAATGTGTTAAAACATTAAACAATCTATTGTTGATTTAAGTGGATGTTTATTGTAGAAACGTTTGTGGGTATATTTGTTGTATAATCCGGAAATTAAGAAACCAACCCCGACTAGGATTATTCGATTCTAGGTCTCTCACTTGCCGGGTGGGCGTCTTGACCCGTAGACCATCGGGACTGACCTGGGTTTGTATTTTAATTTCTGGATTTCACACCTCCATCGTTATTTACGAAGTTGCCTGGGTTTGTTGTAAATCGCTGGCTAAGATGTTTAGTAGCGTTTCCGTTAATATGATCACTCGCCTGTTGACCGCCAGTCCATTCCAAGGATTTTGGTCCATTCACCTAACTCTATACTCCATATTCGCTAATATCGGTTTTCATTTTTTCTTATTTGTTGTAAAGGCAGGCCAAACAAATAAATACGTGCATTACTATTAATTTGATATTTACTAGAATTTAGAAAAAATTGTATATAACTGTATCAATTCAATAGCATTGACTGATTATAACTGAAAATAAAATAATATCAATTACTATTGAGATCTCCGTGGGTGTGTCGTCAGTAGAGACGTCTTCAATAAACATATTATACCTATGTAGATTGTCTGGAAAATTACATAGCACTGCTCGCCAGTTGACATCTTGTTACTGTTGTGTTGTTAACACAGTGTGGAAGACGAACTTTAGTATACTAATGATGCGAGGCTAAAGCCTGGCCTTAGTATATATGTTATCAATCAGAAATATATCATTCAACGCACTACTCACCGCGTTATATTTCGGCGACATCCGTCTCCATCCTCAGACGCGAGGCAACCAGTAGTTGCAAGAGTAGTGCGTTGAATGTTTTTAACCGTGTTTGTCCGAACAATTTATTACTTATAATATTATCTTCCGATTAATGAGTCCTGGTGTGTGTTATCAGAAATATATCATTCAGGTGTCACAAAGACAAACAGATCAGAACATATCATTATATCAGTATTTGGTTTATATTTTGAGATGTGTTCGAGTAGCATAAACAAAACATTCCGTAAACTGTGTAGTGAATGACTCTTTTATTTATAGTTCTTATTTTTAAAACGTAATTCAAGGCTTCGGAAACCATCTTTTGAATATACCTATACGGAGAAAAACAACTCAAGCGACCATTAAATTGAGATTCCAAACTTCCAACTCTTAATCAAAACCGTATGTTTTTCGCACTTTATATTTACATTTATATAACATTCCCTTAAAAGAGATAAAAACACTTTTCGTATTTTTTAAATAACTTTTCGTTGTTTTGAAATTCGATGCATTTAAAATTCGTTTTGCTGCGTTGAGAATCCAATTCCTTGGTTGATAAAAAAATACTGTCAAGATGTCATAGACAACTTTGCAACGCTTTGTGTAAGCGTTTGAGCTCAAAAATTAATTCCGAAAAAGTAATTTCTTTGAAGAGAAACTTTTATTAACCAACATCTGCTGAATTTCTTCACTTTTATTAACAACTTTGGGAGAACATTTATTTCGCTGTACAGGTTGTAAATTGCTGCGTATATGTCTGCACGTTATTTCAAAACCAATATATTTACAACTGCGCTTGGTATACAACCATGGGAAAAGCTGAAACAAAAACATGCTAGCAAATTGTAGCCTTGAAATATTCATTGATGCAACTGTGGCATTGTTCCCGTCAACAGGCGGGAAGTGTAATTGCATGGTTTTAAATAATTACATGTCATCAAGAACAATAACACTTCCCTGGGAAGCCATTTAACACTCGTAACTAATCGAGTGCCAAATACATTGAATTATACCAGTGCAGCTTGAACATGCCGGATGCACTCTTAGCGTTGCACATCGTAATGTGAATACAATAGCGTTGCTAAGTACTAACAAGCAATTAGACAATCACTTTGACTTACCGACTGTTGTATTTTAAGTGTTGTATTGTATTGAACAAGTGGAACTAATTATAACTATGCACATCATGCCATTTTACTTAATCAAATTCCTCATCTCAACGTTTATGATTTCAAGAATATGTATACGTTACTGATCTCTTAAGCACAGCAAGTGTCTTCGAGTGATGCTACAACTAAAGTATTTTGAAGCAATGACGTTTCAATCATCAATTTCAATTGTTCACCTTTAATCGTATAAACCATTGTAAAAGCTTTAAATTCTTCCGTTTTCTTAATGGATGAAATGTCCTTCAACACTTTCTGCGTTGAAATGCATGAATTATTTATTTCCAGTTCCAATTTAAGTACAATGCGAACGCTATTCAAATAGTGCACGAGCTTTCATTTGAAAGTCTCAACCGAATCCGTTTATGAAATCCTCATTTTTAACGGTTCTGGTATAGAAAGCTATGTAAAAAGTGCGTTTGTGTCGTCGTAGTTGGAAGGTGGTATTGCTTGTCAATATAATCGTCTTGGTTAGGGAGTGGACGGCGTGATCGACATAGGCGGGGGGGGGGGGGGGGGGGGGGGGGCGTCACGAGAGAACGTGTGTGAGTGGACTCGCAGGTGCGTGTACACTGTACAGGCCAAGTCACTAAAACTGGCGGTGTTCGTATCGAAGGGAAGTTTGGTTCAGTGCGATATTAGGGTAATCTTGGGCTAAAACCGGACCATTTTCAACACTTTACCTTTAAAAGTTGGTTTTAGCATATATCAATGGATTTTTTGTATTACGTGATGTATTTTAGATTGATCGTATACCAAATCAACAGGAGTTTTCTATAAAACATATTTATTTGGGTAAAATAGGCTTTTTATTGTGTCCCATTTTTAAACGGGACACACTAGGGCACCCTAGTGTTTGGAGGTTTGATTTTAGTCTTCTTCGCGAATACCAACACAAGTCCAATACAACCGATGACAGTCCGATGGAAAACAAACGGATTGAGGTTTTGTAGCTCGAGTTCGTGTTCGATTGGATTGATTAGAAGGTAGATCGACTTTGCTTCAAACAATTTACTGTGCCCCACCAGTTGTACATCAGGTTGTATTCTCTTAATTTTTTTAGTTTTTAAATCAGTAATTTATTTTATTAAAGCGATTTTAATTTATTTTAATAAAATAGAAGAAAAAACATGTCAGGTACTGTGCTGCCAAGTAAGGTCCGTGCACATATGCCTGTCGCAAAGCGCGGCGATTTGAAAGCTGCATATATGCTGAATATGGTCGCTTCTTTTCCGACAAGTGTGCGGTGTCGCATTGAAATACATTTATTTAATTCGATCGGAAAAATGTCCTTCCGTTCGCCGCGCTTCGTGAAGGATAAGTGTGCGCGGACCTTGAGCGTGCGGTAATAGGCAAGTACTTCAGAAAGCGCTTTCTACACAGTTTATGGGAAAACCTCACACAGAATACCCAACCTCTTAAATGATAACTGGAAAGGTAAATTTAATTTTGAACAATACCCTTCTGGTTTTTAAGCATTTTTTAGCATCACGGTGCTTGCGGCATCCTACAGTCTATCCAGGTCATGCCTTTTCCTGTACGTTCGGGCCATGCACCCTCTTTCACCAGACAGTAACATTTAAAATCTGATTTAGTTCCGTCGGTAATTAAAAGTACGGCTTCCCTGTACATAGAATCCGTACGACATTGAAAACACTGTGAGGCTTCATGCGTTGAACACGGTTTGTTCTGCATTATTACGTTGTTTCGCTACAGATATACCCACCCATGCGGGAAAGCTGTTTACTAGAATATCGAAACGTCGAGAAATTTTATGATAAGCGACTTTTTCGACTAATCGAACTTTTATGATCGAGAGATACTCCAGAACATTACCCAGTACTATCGCCATGTCACTCCAAGAGAGAGCAGCACAGAGGCTGTTGGCATGCGGACCAATAGTATCGCTGCATTCATCCATGCACGTTTAATGTGAATGTTCGTTCAAAGAATCTCATCGGTCATAACTATATCACAATGTATGTACATCAGAATAGAAACAACGTTATTTTATTGTTGCCAACTGATCGATGTCAATGTACAGTAAGAAAACCATTGCGATTGGAAAGCATTCAATGAATTATGGTGGTGTATAGGCTTACTTTGTTTAACGACTCACTGAACGTTAAAACTTATAAAGGGATTCTGCTATATAACGTTTTACTACACAGTAAAAAGCATCGTGTAATAGCGTGTAATTCAACAATGTTAGTAGCATTGTAAAACCAACGCGATGATCACTCGGATGTTGCTGAGCTGTTCTGTTATACGTCTGTTTGGAGGGAGGAAGTAACTAGGTCTATAACGGTCTTGGTTGCAAATGTGATGTACACTCACATGCATGTGTACGTAGATCAAGCGTAGTACACACGTTGGGTTTGTTCGTGAGTTACTGGTTGTCTAAACCTAGAGGTCATCGTTTGGTCATAGTTATAAAGGACATTAAAAAATAAACTTGCATGCCATATTTTATTGGCTTCGCTAAATGCTCTCTAACTTTAGCGCAGACGTATTCCTAGTCTATACAACTTACAAAGAGTGTGGTCGTTGTAGTTTGAAATACGCAAGGCCTGGTTACACAAGTATAGGGACTCACGAACTATCCGAATATGTGTTGAAGTAAGTACTATGGTTGACTTACATGTGTCGGTGAGTGCTGCACACTGGTGTAATACGGACTCTGGATTCAGAATTATTTTTCTCCTCTTTTATCACACTGTACATCGGTTCCATTTAAAGTGAATTGCAGTTGTGTACTTGTGTACACACCGATATTTGTAGCTAAGGGTTTGGGTTGAATTCCCAGTCGCAGCAAACTCTTAATTTAATAGAGCTGTTACATGATAGAGTGCACACAGCTGATTCACCTGAAAATGTGTAGAACCGCACGGGTTTACAAATCAAGCGCACGTTAGTAATGTCGCATAATAGTAATAAAAATAAATAAAAAAAATAGTAGTCGCATAGTAGTTGATAAAGGCTTTCAAAATTTCGACAATATGAGCTTTGTCATGTGGAACAAAGGTTAGTGCATTTATAATATTATCCCTTGTGACTGAAGTGTAGTGTTTATCATTCGATATAGCCGTAATCATGATAATACTGGAAGTATATAATAACAATAATAATAGCAATTCATCAATAGTAATATTATCTTGATTGAGGATATAAGCTAGTGTCACGTAATACTTGAAATTGTTTTACAACTCTTTAAAGTAGTGGCAGTTATTTCCACGCATGCTTACACTAGAACCAAGTTTGAACAAATGTGCATCTAAAAAAAAAATAACAATGATAAAATATATAAGTACATGCTATGAAATGTTTCGGTATTACGTCACACTCAGCGTCGTACCTGACGGAAGTTTCTGTGTTTCTACGTATACACGCGTTCAAAGTGTTCGAGTGTAAACTTCCGCTCCTAGACCCGAGAATAATTGACCCCGCGGTAACATTGTAAAAGACTCACACATTGTAAAATCATTCCCTTGTGATTCTCACCCGGAGGTATCGGCTCTGTTGGCTGGACTGACTGGCCCGAGGGATGAATTAACAGTGTTTTGCACTTTTATCGGGCGTGATATCTCAACCTGTGGGGCGAGGCCTATTTGTATACGAGAGTGAAATGCAATGCTAGCGACTACGACTGACCCTTATGCCTCTTCTACACTGGACAATTAACTGATGACAATTATCGTGCTCTATCCATCACCCATAGCCGTGTAGAAGTGACGCGCAAGGTCTAGTGACATTTTTTAGTGACATTTGTTTAGTTGACGGGTATCAGCTTATTGTCCAGTGTTCAAGAGGCAACTTATTCTATGTTTTTGGTCGAATATTCCCATGAAACCCTAAGTCTAAGAGGATGTAAATGTGCAAAGAGTGAATTCGCTTCTTTTTTTTTTTAGTTTCACGAATCGTACAAATTTGTATACACAGAAAAGTAAAAAAAAGTGACTTGTTTCGAGATACTCCCCACGCCGTGGCTGTTATTGAGTTGCAATCGTGGAGACGACGCGAGGGTGTACAGCTTTTGAAACGTATCTGCAACAGAAGTTTGCTTTTATTACATGTTTATCACATGCGCTAAAAAATAGTGAGAATTTAACCGCAATTCGCGCCAAACTGTATCGTATAATGTGCAGCAGTTGTTCGCGAACGCTCGTTAAAAATTAAAATGCAATGAAGTTATACACCTACTGTTTCTTGAATTACCTTCCGTTCTTTTGGCGTCTCTATATTAACATTTACCCCAGCGGATGCCCTACAAGTTCAAAGGTTGACTTATTCACATTTCCAGTTTATACTCTCGGTTTTTTACTACTTCGCAACCTAATTTGTTTCCAGTTTTTAGCACTTGTTTTATAGTTGCACATGCACGGTAATAGAAGTTCTCGAGAACTCTTCTGAAACTCGACGAGAAGAGTTCCCGATTTTAATTAACTCGGAGTAAATAAATCTCGACGTCTGAAATTAGGGCGAATTTCCTTTTTAAGAACGTGGAATTTAATTTACCGAGTTCAAAATTAATTTCTTGCGAACTTGTAATTCTACTTGTATAAGTTTGGTCGTATCGTGTGGGAGTGACGCTGGTATGACGTGAACTTATCTTAGGACCACGCCGGATGCAACGGGTCATTTCCTTGTCAAAGGAAGTGTTGTCGCTTGTTTGTTACCATGGAGACACGTTGTCCTATAGCGTATACTAGTTATCAGTTAGGCAGTTTGTCACAACATTTATCTGCTCTTGTTAATTCATGCATTACACATGCGGTGTTTTGTTTATGGTAACATGGGCAGAGATGCCGGTCTCAGCCCATGCAGTGCCCGTGCAGTTGGCCACGGTCTCTGCGTTCCAGGTTCGAATCCTGACTGATTGATTGATATTTATGCTTTAGTCTCATACTTTTGCAACTTGGTTAATCGATACGATGTGTGGGTAAAATATGAAAATGAAATAGGGGTTTGTTTGGAGGAAAGGGGCAAGTAGGATGGCGGGTTGGAAAGGGGAAGGGGGAGGAAAAGGAAGGGGGGAGGATGTGGACTGCATTTCGTCTGACTTCTCCTGGCATGGGCGTGGATGTCATGTGGCGTTTTTTCATCCTCATAATCACCCGCACATCGTCTCGATTAGCCTCGTTACAAAAATATGGAACGTAAAACCCCAAATATCATCATGGGCAGAGATTCGTGGCAAAATAAAACACCCTTATCCCGCGATGTTTGCAGTGATGCAGCGAGGCTAATCGAGACGACGAGAGTTCGAAACAACATCGTCGCCTCCAGACGAGAGTATAATGGCCAGATGTAATCGTCAATATTGTTTTAGGATGAAACTCAGTAAATGTAATGTAGCGTGTTTTTCTTGCATCCGTCTAACATGTTAAATAATGTTTATTTAGTCCCATTAGCATATTTACCAAACTATACCGAAAACTTCACTGAAGTTAGGCCTTAGTTAAGTAAATAAATTAATCAAATAATTTTAAAATAACATGTTTATATAGACAACCTAATTTGTAACGTGAACAGTTAGATCTACACTGATAGTTGTATTTTAATAAATTATAATCGTGTTGTGTTGTGCGAATTAATACTACATTGTAATTTAGCCTACTGAATGTTTCCATCTTGTACCGTATCTGCTAATACTAATCAAAACTAAGGTTATATTTATTATTATCAATATTTATTTTTTAAATGGTTGATAGTTATGATTAGAAATAGTACTGATGTAATTATATAACAAACATAATCCATTTTGTTCGACAGTAGACTTATTTTTCGTTCTTTTAAATATTATTTTATACCTTGACAATACAAAATACTGTATGTAAATTTAAAGAAGACAAGTATTTTTTTAGATAGCAAGATTTTAAATGTCAGCTTGTTGGGCTGTAAACATTTCCTAGTAATGAACTCCCGGTGAGACGAGACGGTAAAACTACGGCGCCTCCACGATACTTAGAACAGAGTCCGGCCGACTTTGTGGTTGAGATTGGGGAACGAAACGAACTTATAATTATTATAATCTCGACAGCGCTGTCGGAATGTCTGCGGGGCAGTTCTGAACCACCGCTCGGCGTGGGCCTGTGGTCGTTAACAATTACATTAGCGTTCTCCCCTCGGTGCATTCCGCACATTACCACGAGCATGATGATCATGATGATGATGATGATGATGATTTGACTTTGACTCTCTGTGTTCGTGACTGTGGCACGCCAAAGTTATTCACTCTCGATTTGTGTGCATCAACGAAAATACTTTTACCACTTGGGTGAGCGTAAATAGTTCAAATAATTTGATATAATTTTAGTAAATACCAAATATAGTGATGTGATGCGACTTTGCATAGCATTATAGTGCTTCGGTATTTATTGTTGAACACTAAATTGAAGTGTTGCCAATTTTCACCTCTATGTTCCATCCTATAGCTGGCAACAATCAAACAGTTATACCCATTAATGAGTTTCTCTAGTTAATAAATTGTTTGTCATTGTTTTGGTGTATGTCAATTATACGTATAATACGTATGTACTGTGTTAAGTCATGCCTATCTCATAGTTCCGTTACACCAGCGATAGTAAAGTGTGTCCGTTATAACATATAGTAGATATGCTGGTGTGTGAATTCATTTAAAACAAGAGAAAAACGAAGTGAGTACATCATATTTTACTGCCTGAGCTCGAACTCAGGTCTTGCGCATCCCGAGCGTCAGACCTCTGTTCGAACGCTTCAGTGACGGTGAGATTTAACATCAGTCTTATGTTTGTTCCATATATGGACATGGTTCAATAAGTTTAGACGGCTTCATGCATGAACCATTGCATAATTTTGCTCTCGCTTCACATTATAGTAATGGTTTTTAGGAATCCCTGGCTAGGTTCATTTGGTTGTTTGGATAGTCGGAAAGGAATGCCCGAGGGCCGTAGCCCGTAATCAATTCCAGCTTTCGCCTTGTGACTTAAAACTCTCTGAAACACTTCAGTCATGATTGCCGGTGACCGGTATCGAACCAGCGCCTCCCGAATTCGTGTTTTACCACTGAGCCATTTCTATTGGCTCGCTTCACGTGCACTCAATTCGCTCACTCTGTGCTATATAGATGGGGATATCGGCTCAAATGGGCTCCGACTTGTCTCCCTGCAGTGGATGTTCCTTCAAAAGCTATTTCTTATAGCAGAGTGGCTCATGTGGTTGAGATGAAGCCCTGATCCTTCTGGACTCAAGGGAGGTGCACAGTGCACACGAATACGTCCGTTTTGTAGTTGTCTTTGCCGCTAGATGTGGCTCAGTGGTAATCAAGCAAGAGATACCCTATAATGTAAGAGGTCTCCGATTCGATGTCCATACTGAAGGGTTTTCCACGGGTTGGTTTTTGCTCAGTAAAAATACGAATGCGGGTTATAATTTGTTTAATACTGTCGTGGAACTGTCGTGAAGCAACACCGCATTCACAGATATAATTAATGTTTTTGTTTTCTATTTACAAAAGTTTTTAGTTTAAATTTTCAATTGAAAGCTTCTTTATATCTGTTTGTGTTTTCGCCATGTTATCTCTACATTGTGGCAGAAAGAGACCGCGCAACATCAATTAAACTTAATTAATTAAACATTTTCATGGTTGGTCTACGGACGCGCTCTCTCAAAATGAGGGCGTACGCACTTTGCGTGTGTTTGTGTGCGTACACCATTATGTGTTGTGA
This sequence comes from Isoperla grammatica, assembly GCA_945910005.1. Lineage (NCBI taxonomy): Eukaryota > Metazoa > Arthropoda > Insecta > Plecoptera > Perlodidae > Isoperla > Isoperla grammatica. The sequence goes on from OX246739.1 coordinate 18,751,889, forward strand.
ACACCCCTCGCTCAGCACGGAGGTAAAACAACTTCCCTCGTTGTTTGCAAGTTGTGATGCTCACACGGTGAACACCTTTGTTACCGTAAGCGAGTTAACAGTAATTAATCGTGTGGTTGTAATCAGTAGGCTGTTTAGGGATGGGTTTACTTAAAGGGGTTCTCACCCGCTAGATTTATTTTTTACCATATGATCTACTCCACCACACCAATCGATAATGAACCATTACAACTCGTCAGTTGAAACCTGTGAATTGTTATTAATTAATGAAATTTCTGGTTAACTGCCGCGGCGACTGTTGGTGTCAGCCGGCTTTTGGTGCGAGTGTACTCCATTCGACACCGCTTAGCAGGCCGCGTTCATTGTGCATGCGTTGACTATTTCCCCTCCCAATACTACTCTCTCTCTCTCTCTCTCTCTCTCTCTCTCTCTTTTTTTTTGAGTTAATCCAATACACAAACTGTCGGTACGCTAAATGCCGCCATAAATTGTTTGGTACTGGTTCGATAGAATACGATTTCTTTTTACTTCTTTCAGTTGCAATTAGTATGAAATCAAAATTAAGTTATCAAATATTTGGTATCCGTAATGCACACGTTGTCTTCTAACATACTTCTCACAGCCGGTATTTTCGCACAACAAATACATTCGGCGACTGTGGGCATAACTGAACATTCGTCACATTTGCACCAATTTTCCTTATTGTTCCTATCGCCATCGCTAATACTTTCAATAGACTCTTTGGCTTTCTCTATTTCTGCCAATTCTTCTGCAGAATATTCGGGCTCAAACTGGTACACAGCAGTAGCCATCGAGAAATATGTTACGCAAAGTGTTACAATTACGAGACGATGCAATGCAAACCCGTGACCCTGACTGACTGACTACACACGTGCTGCCTGCCCCTCCTCCTTCCCTTCCCCTCCTCCGACTATCGCGTGACTGGAAGTGCGGATGTGCACAGCAACGCTCAAAACGAAATGGAGCACCCGATTACACATCTTTATTTTGTACCTGAACGGAAGCTCCGATTACAAAACCAAAATATACGAAATACGCAGAAAAGAAAGACGCAGCGAAAAGTATTACATCATTTTTTTTTTGGAGCAGAATCCTCCAAGGTCCCAAGGCATACAGGTCGTCCCAATGCTATTTCTTATGGGAGATTTTCGCCGATGGGACCTAGCTCGAAAATCACTAACTTTGATATTTTTTTCCCGGGTTATGGTGAACCCGATTTTTTGTCTTTTAGTCGCTAATTTCATAGCTAATTAGCCTTAGTTAAACATATTTTTTTGGTGTAGCGGGTGAGAACCCCTTTAAGAGATGATCCAACAGCTGACAGTGTGCTTATCATAGGAGGCGTAATGATACGAGTAAAGCACTGTAATTATGGAAAGACAAATTTCATGTTGGGTCGTTTGATGTATTGGGGTTCAGACTCGAAACACTTACCTTCATTATCAACTATCGTCCAACTGCCAAGCATTGTCTAGGATGGCCCAACACCAAAAGACATAACTAACCTCACCTTAAGGCGGTATGCTGTATGTTCATCCACCTTGCAGAACACCCGATTTGGATATGGTAAAATTGCTTTAAAATTGTTTTAAATTGTCCCAAAAGAAAATCAAAATATGTCATCATAATTATAGACAATTTAATGATCGAGTTCTGATGATTGAATAATAAACGTTTCCCAAGAAATAAAAGTTGAGTGAAACGGATAGTCCTTACATAACAACATCATGTTCAGCACGATTAGGAAAGTTACATTTTTAAGGTAATCGGTTGTGAGTGTAATCGTTTGCTATACTTTTTATTAATATACATGTTTTATTTTTAAATGAATACATGAATTTAATTTGAACTATAGACGTTCTTTTCATTGTCTATTCTGTTTAACTTCATTTTCTAGGTCGGTTAGCTGTAGAATTCCTCTACCCTCATAAGTTAACAGTAGTACATTGTACGCTATCTTCAACTGATTAAACTTGTGCATACATATTTAAATACTGGTGTGGTATCTATAATTGAAACATTACTTGTGTACATACACCACCCTCACACATAACTATCTGACGTTATCGAGATTTGGAAGACACAATGGCTGTCGGTCAATGGCAATCATAAAAGACATTTTGTCTAACATGATAATCCGTTATCAGTAAACATGTAAACATGTGCGTCTAACTGTATTCTCTGGCCCCTCGTGGTGATCGATTTTGCAACCGAACGCCGGAAATGAACGAAATGTATCGTATTTCGTAAACAGCCATTTCGCTTCATTCATGCGTTCTTCGAAATGTGGCACTTTCGGGGGGGGGGGGGGGGGGGTGCTCGCTTTTGTCTCGTTATCTGGATACCTGTTTGCGATGCAAAGAGCGGAAAGTAGAATATGTATCTAATTTAGTTAATGGAATAGCCGGTGGGTGTGTTTTGTACTGGCGCCTCGACCAACTCGTAAAGATACCTTTTTGGACGTTTAAAAGTAAATATGAAAAACAAAAAATTGAGATCTATAAATTTATTTCTATAAATTGTTCTATTTTCAATAAATCGTTGAGAATGTTAGAACCACCCAGACAATCTGAACGACATTACGTGTGTAATGATGAGGTTACGACGTATAGCTTGCTCTAGCTTCGTTTGCCAGTCTTACACTGGGTCGTATACAAAGACCAAGTGTAGCACACTGTAGTAATTGTGAACACATGCCAAAAGTTAAATAAGAACATTTGGAAACAGAAATGTTTATTGTAACAAAGACACATTCATAAGAAAGAGCACTAAATTCTCTAGTCTATAGGGTATGACTTGTTTTGGTTTACTTTTTGACGATTTTACAGCAAGCATTTTAAACCACCTTTAACACACAGAAATCGGATACGTGGAAAATGAACATACAGCTTGAATAAATGAACTTTGTTATCGAATTCCACGAGACTCGTATAGGTTATATAGTCACTCTTTGCGCGGGGCACCTGTTTCCCTTCTGTTACCAACTTAGCACAAGCACAAGCACGAGTTGAGAGAATTACTTATTAGATAATTAGATAGGTCTCCTGTTCGAAGACTCCTGGAATTCCAGGAACATATTAGCATGGAATGAACACGGAGCTGGAAACATAAATTGGGGATAATTTGTGTAAACAGCTAGAGCGCGTTTTACCGGCGTAATAAACTATAGACTATAGCCATTCCATGTTCATGTTGGCCATTCATTCTGTCTGCAGGCGGTCGACCGTGCTAATGACAATTCAAGGGGATTTGTATGGGACGTGATTTGGTTTGCATAGTCGTTCTACAATAGGCCAGGACAAACGGTTTGCGTACAGACAGAGTAATGGCTAATTATTAGAGCTGCTATCGTACATTTATTGTCGCCGCTAAACGCGTTTGGTGGTGAAACTGTATCTGATCACCTGTTGTATAACACATAGCTCTACTGATCAGTTGAGCTAATCAAACAATCCCCAAATGTTTATGTCCATTCATTGGTGTTACATTTTATTATTATTTCCAAAAGCTCAAATTAAAATCATTATTAAATAAATAAATAAATAAATAAATTCACATTTAGAGTCTACCCACTCAGTAACTAAACTTTTTAAATTAAATTTTTAAATTAAATTTGTTAACCTCTTTTGTATTAGTAAACTACACGTACCGTATATTATTTTGATGATAATTTTTACCCTCGTGTAAATTCAGTATTCCTTCGTCATGTATTTTTATGTATATTATGTTTTCTTCTTTGTATACACTTTTGCAATTCTCTATCGATTTTTACAATATATTATTTTTTTCTCCAGTAGGCCATTGTGTGTAGATGGGTTAGGCTTCTCAACTAAGAAGGCCTGTGCGATTGGTCCTTTTCAAGTCTCTAAGTTTGGAGTTTGCAAACATTGTTGAATTTCAGCGGAAATGTTCTACGTAAAATGTGAATAAGTTTTGTCGTTTAACAAAAACTAAAGAAAGACGTTCTTAAACAGAATATTGTAAGTTAACGGCCTAAGTTGGATAAGTTTGATCCTGATTGAACGTTTATGCTCTCTTGCGCAAAAGTAATAAAATATTAAGTATTATTGCGCTTGATGTGATTGTTGTTTTGATAACCCATCCCCAAGGTAGTTATCAGCTGATCGTTCATTTGATCGTGACGTATCAGATTGCGGGTGTGGTCATTAGCATGCGCGCCAACAGCGAGATGGCAGCGATGCTACCGCTGCTGCGAGGATGTCAAGCAAGAGGGATGTTTTCGTATGCAAAACCGAGGATAACCGAGGTTAACCGAGGAGTTGGGTCAAGTCCTTTCATTTGCGGTGTGTGTTTAATAATCCAGGGTCGATTAGTCTGTCTGTGTGTGTATGTAAATGGCACAGTTTGTTTTCTAACACATTTTAGAATTGCGACTTTGACTTGATTATTTTAGTGACGCCCAAACCTCTTATTTAAAACATGAATAAGCCCCCAAATTCATAAATAAGAAATGTTCACAATCTTTATGTACTATGCGGTAATCCCATTTAATCTTTTTTTATGTAAATCCTTCGAGTATTTGATTTTGGCTCACGACCTTACTTTTTTTATTACATCGTGCTATGTATACATTTGTTATGCAACGTATTAACACTTGGATGGGATATACTTGTATTTTATAATACATTTTTTTATAGTAATGGATTAATGTACCAGTGTATTGTGCACGCTTTAGTTCCTACGTGTACTGTATAGTCTCCAGCGTATACTATAGTTTATATTGATAAGGGGTTAAGGGTTAACATATACGTTGGGTATGACCCACGGGTACATATGGAATGCAAGGTCTCTAAAATATCATGTTGACGGTTTTTATACAAAAAAAATCCCCATATATATATTATAACATTACTATTACTATAGTGTGTATAATATAATATAATATTCGATCGTGTAATCAACACGTTCAAACGAGTATACGTGAACCGGACTTTGGTGTGTGAGTCATCCCTTAATTAGAGATGGGAGGGGGGGGGGGGGGGAAGGTACATTATCGCCAGTGTATTAATAGGCGTAGTCATGTCCACTTCGGTCAGTATAAAGCCCCAACACGTGTTTATGGTGGGCACGTGACTGTGCGTGTGTGTGCGTGCTCATGATTACCGTGCATGTTTGAGACTTATTGGAGGTCAATTAGTCCCCTGCCCCTCAAATGTCGTTTATCGGCGACAACTCACATCGCAGTTGAGAATATGTCGGCCTAATATACACGAATCTAGATTTCGAATAACAATCCGTATAATTGTTATTGTGTATATTTTTCCATCATCTCAATTCATAATCGTACACTGTTGCAATTTTACATATATTATATACTAATTTTAGTTTTGTTCTTTACAGGTATGTGTTGGCTGGGTCTTCCGAATGTAGAGCCGGGGGTATGTATGGGCTAACTAAACCTCACACCAAGCTTGGTCAAGAACATCTCTTGTGAGGTCCCTTCGTCTAATCATTTATTCTTAGGTTTAAATAAATACCGTATTGAGTACTTACATTTATCTGCAATATATAGAGAGCTAGCTAGGCCATATGGCGTCGGAGGAAAGATACAAAGGAGGGGAAAAACTATATATTTAAAGGGGTTAATGGGTGAAAGGGGAAATTGGAAGAACTCATTTCGTTGCCTCTTACGACTGGCAGAGTTACCCTGGGCCAAATTCAACCCCAAGCCCAGGCGTTTTAAATATCTCCAATCAATGAAAGAGCCAACGCAATGTTTAACACGGTGTTAGAAACAATCAAATAACGACTAATTGCTGTTGTGAAACCCTAAGATTAAAAAACTAACCCCGACTGGGCTGCTGTGTAATGTGTATATACTGAAAATGCTATCAATGTTATTGCGCGGATAAATTGACAGCTATTCCGCACATCTGGTATTAATGCCGCTTTTAATTAATGGGATTATATAATCAATATGTCGCATTATCGATGATACGGAAATATCATTTCCATTCTAACTGAAATTATTTGCTTGCGTGTGCAGCTCTGCAAACAACCCTCATGGATAACTGGGTAATTTCATTTTTGTATGATGTAATTCGAAAACACATTAATTCGTATGTAATCTCCAACATATAGCAACGAATTTACACTGAAATGAAAAGCATATATTGATACGGCTATATTTTTTTCCGCAGCGTTATTTAAAACACATTTTTAAGCACACGTGCTAAGAAAACTTTATGTAATCTGTCCAGCTATAAGATTGCACGTTTTATCTTATGTAATTAATTGTGATATCTTTTGCGTGGGGTAAAAGATACAGCGAGCACGACCATGTAAATTCATACAAAAACAAAAATAAAGCGCAGGCCGTATGGTGATCAAACTTGTCATATCAATGCGTGTTATGTTCTAGTTTGAAGTGACTTCTGTGCCATGATAAATACGCCACCATTTGGTTGCACGTGACAAAATGGTGTGAACAGGAGTTGTGAAATGACGGTTCAGCCGGGCTTTATAGCTCTACCTCACGTATATATATATAATATAATGTATCGTGAAAGATGTCACTCCTACAGCTTCTATAAGCCTAATCCATAGAGCGAACTAGAGCCATTGAAACTTCCTCTCGATATTCGTTCCAGTGCGACGTGATCATTGAAATGAAATGAGAGAATCCCTTATCCTGTCACTCCTACTTCCCTGATCAACGCCTTTTGTTCTCCGCTCCCGTAGCCCGGCTTATAACGATGTCAACGGAGAAGGGAGACTCACTGGGGTGGGCAGAAGCTGTGAGACATGAATTATTGAGAAACTTATCTCATAAAAGCAATTCTTTTGTTAGTGTTCGTACTTGTTAGGATAGTATATATATACACCTCGACGCCCTCAATTGTGTTAAAATCTTCTTTGAAGAAAAATTATGGTTATGTAGGGCACGTGTATAATATTTAGGTGTCATGTTTAAATTTAAAAGCCACCCTCGCTAGGTACACTCAAACCTCCTGTGCGGGCAATTTACACGACAGTACACAACATGTAAACATTGGACGAAGGTAACAGATTCACTCCCATAACTGTGAGTGATTATTCAACGGACTTTTGCCGGAAGTGAATGAATGGATGAATGTGCGTAATTGAATTTTGTTTTAATATGTTGACAGTTAATTGGAATGATTATTTGTTCGGCGTAGAGATTTCAGCAATGTTGTGGCACATCGGGTTGTGTAAAATTTTTTGAAATACGAGTCGTTGTATTGCTAATATGTTTTACTACATGATTGTATATTACCTGCATATTCTTACACTGGCGTTAGTAAGCAATTTGCCGGTATAATACGTTACAATTGTTAATTTTTGTTTTATTGTCAAATCATCAATGGCGCAGATTTAGAAGGTTGCTTTGTAGCAACACTATCTTTTTGTTAGGCCAATGAACGACAAATACAGCATAACCAGGATCTTTGAGGAAGTTGAACTCTCCTCGCCCCGGATGGTAATTGCACTCCTAGATCTAATTGCTGCTCTACGTTTAACCACTATAATTCACACCGCTAGGGTAGCTGGGCTTCCAGAGAATACTAACCCTTCTGTGATTGCTTTACGAGAGCCCCACCTTGTTCAATACACATGTAACGAAATAAATCAGATTTTCTTGAAAGGTTATTTGAAAATGCGCTTATGAAAAGGAATCCGTGTCTACCATTTTTTTTCAATTCGTTTTGTGAACTCGTGGCTTTTTGGTCTGTGGATATTGCGCCGTTATTTACATTTGCAGTCATTTCCACGGTGAAATCTTGTAATGTGTACAATGTACATTGCCCGATACCTCTATTGATCATATTGATAACTTGATATAGGCTAAATCAGAGGTTTTCAAATATTTGTGAACTGTGGAGAACACCCTAGCACTCCTGAGCGATTTTGAAAAAATTCAACAAGTTTATGAACATTTTCCTTGTGCATCTCCCCCCCCCCCCCTACATTTTCTCCTTATAACTCCTAGGAACACTATTTCATTTCTTATACTATTCTTTACAATAGTTTAATATTAAGTGAAACTTATTATAAACACTAATATTTACCTAGGACAATTATGTTTTTAATAAATGTTTACATCGCCCCTCAAGCCTCTACAAAATGTTTTCTCTCCATAACTCGTAGACCCCTATTTTATTTCCTACTATTATTTACATAAGTCTGATATGAAAAGAGACTTATAAAAACATATTAATATGTACCTAATTTTTTTTGAAATTTTTTTGAAATTTTGAAAAATAAATGTTAACAATTTTCACTGAATCGCGGACCCCCTGTGATATGTACATGATCCCAGAGGCCCGCGCGGACCACAGTTTGAGAACCTCTTGAATACATAAATTGAACAGTTGGTCGTCTGGCGTACTAAAGGGTGCAGGGGTGTATGACGTCGATAGAGATGCTCATTGAAGTAGGTCATACAACCTTGTCACACGTTGAACATTATTGTATGTTGTTCGATATCTTCGTTGATATGTTGATTGCCATCTGAGACTGTAGACAAGGTGTCTGGCGTCGAGACTATATTAGCCCCGGGTGTCGAGACTATATTAGCCCCGTTTACTGTGAGAGTCGCATTACACGATGTCGATGTAGTATTGAGCTACATTTCATTCGTACTTCCATACGAGGATCGGATTCTATAAAATGTGGGAACGAGTCGATAGTGTGATGTACGGCTCGTTGGTATGGTGGTATGATTCCTGCTTCCAATGCAGAACGAACAGGGTTCGATTCCAGGTTCAGGCTTAGTTTATACTTTGCTCATAGCAACGACACACAATATAAATAGTATATAAATGTATCCCAATGCAAATCATTTCTTGTAATTGAGTGGATGGGTGGACTATAGATAAAAATGTATTTATTTATTTAATTATTTATTTATTTATTTATTTATTTAAAGTACTATTCAATCCCAGGTAAATCTTGTGATGTACATAGAATCGACCATGGCCGGGATGGGAATACTAAATCCTGGGTCATGTAACTAATTAATTCCCGAAATCAACCAGAGGACTATAATATGGGAGTGAACAAAGTGAACAAAGCCCACGTGTGCAATTGAGATCAATGCTAATTCACCTCAATCCCAATCTCACTCTTGCCATATAAACGAGGCTATTGCATCTCGTGTCACATATAACCGGTATTTGTACAAGCAAATTGTGCTATAGTTGCGACGTTCACGTCTGTTACCACACACACATCTCATTTCGGATGGATAAAAGAAAGATATGAGTTTTTTGTAAGGAACTTGACCGATTTTACATACCAGTAAAAATTAGATTATTCATTAGCTAACTAGAACTAAACTTACATATTTTTACGATTTTTCTTAAAATTTTGTATTTCTTCCATTCACAAATAGATTATGAGGTTGTGTCTCTGTCTATCTTTCAGCGATAACTTAGTAAAATGGTTGACTCTTTCTCCAGAGCAGAAAAGGTATCTTGTGGTTGTTGTCGGCCACATACTATAATATCCATTGGTAATTTCAATTTGGCAATATAATAAAAATACCACGGACAGTTAAAATGGGTATTTGATTTGAACAACATTTCGAAATTGTTGCATTTCGAAAAATTAATTTTCGAAGTGCTTCAGCTATGAGGCATAACGGACGAAATAACTTCTTAGTTTACAATACAAGAAACTGCGTAGTGTGTGATCTCGTGCAAACCTGCCGACTTGCCTTTTCTGTTATTGATGATATTATCCTTGGTTGAAACCAACGTACGAACCAATTACAGGAGCAGTTTCGAGCCGTTGAATCCCGGCAATTGATCGTTCGTTGTATTAACAGATCACGTGCTGCTGTGCTGCAGTTGTTTGCTGTGTGTGTGTGTGCGAAGAATACGGAGCAGCAGACACAGTCGTTAAGTTTTGACACACTTGAGTAAGAAACACTTTAGTACAAGGGTGCGGCGGCAGGTGGCAGCACGGGGTGCATTATTGTTAGTACTTATTGCTGAGATACGTTTTTTTTTTTAGGGTTTAAGATGCTAAATCGGTGAGAATGTATTTTGAAAACTCGACAGAATGATAATTTTACCAAAAATAAGGGGTTCCCATATTGGTATTGATATTTGGTTAAGAATTAATTGAATTGATTTTAAATCTGCGCATAAGTTACATTCAAGTGTAATAAATACCAGCTCATGTTCAAGGTTTTGACGAAAAAAAATATATAGTACAAAAAAATGCTGAATTTAAAATATTTAATGGTAAATTTAGAGAAAATGAATGCCAAGTAAACTTATCTCTATTTGTTGCTGAACGACGTATACTACACTAATGGCCTACCTTGTCAACTCGCACGACAAGTAGAGTTATCTAGGACCTATTCTGTTCCTGTGCCAAACGGGAGACGATGGGCCTTCAGGTCGCAAAGCTAATGACAAGAAAGATAGTATTTTCTTGTGTAAGTAATGTACTACGTTTCTAGTACACCACGTACATAGCATTTTGGTATGCAGCACAACCAGCCAGTGTCTTACTGTTCGAACGTTGGAACATTTGGCCAAGTAAATGATCCACATGGTGTTTTCCAATGAGTCAGCATATTTGTAAATATCCCAGTGTGATACGTGTTTGTGAAAATAGAACCTATTTTCTATATATGAGTTCAGCAGTGTGGTACCCTACTCTACCGTCCAGATGTTCAATTAACTCTGCATTATATTTAAATACGAGAAGTTGTATCTCACAACTTTAATTAAACTGCTGTTAATTAATGAAGCCAAATGTTGCCCTTCTGGACTGCATGGTTTTATTTGTATCTAACAATTTACGTTTCTAAAAATGTTTTAGTTGGCAGGTTATAATTGGCTCCAAAAATAGACTGCCAGTGTATCCACTTGTTCTTGTTTAAGAACGACATAACGCGAAGGATAATAAACGGTGACATTATTGACGAAGAGCAAAATATGGAAACGGACATTGATAATCCAAACGTGTTGTTTGGTGGCAATGGGTAAACACTCCTACTTTTACGTTTATATTCTACTAAATTAGACACTTCGCACTGAATACAAATATTTAGATTTCAAAGTTTAAAAATATTTTAATTCTAGGAAATTCCACACACAGTTTTGGCGAGAAAACAGGACGACATAGTGGGATTACCGTATCGTTTCGGGTTGTGCTTGTGCAAGATGTTTTCTCTGGTTGGTTGGTCGCAGCATCAGTGATTCGTTGAGTGTACGTGCTAGTAATACTGTTACATTACAACTATGTACCTGTAATAACATCCCTACTTGACCCATAAAGCTTAACTACAATCCCAAATAACTGCAAACTCAATATTAGTTTCTAACTTTAATTAAGGGTTGTTGTTAACAGCTTCCGCGTCAAGTAGCCACCAGAGCGCAGCAGTGTATAAGCGACGCTCTGGTGGCGACAGGCGACACTACAGTGTTTTCTTGTCCAGAGCATTAATTAGCTTGGAACTTAAACACTTAACGTTAAGGTATAAAAAGTTGGAAAGAAGAAAATATTCAGCAGTAATATTTTTGAAGAATAAAACCATTGAGTGTGTATTGTAGGGTAGAGACGCAACGCCAGCGACTGTTTGTCTACCGCAGCGTACAGTCAACATACGCTAGTCGGTTAGTAGCAGAACGTAGACGCATGCACGCATCACTGATCGGAACTGTGATGTTCTATCATCGTCCATACGTCTACGTTGTCCTACTAACCGTCTAGCGTAGATTGACCTCTATACACAGCAGCGGTAGCCAAACAGCCGCAACTGTGTGGTCTCTACTTTACACTATTACACTCAATGATAATACCATAGACACTTCATACAAGTTAAATTTTTAAAATATTTGTACAAAAATGAGTGATGATGAAAAGCATTGGGATTAATTGAAATCGACTCGGAAGATATCGCAATACAGTGAACTCGCTGTTGTCTAGGCTAGGTCGCACTCACAGGGAACAAACTATATTAAGCTAGCGGTGTGTGGTTTCTATCGCAATGCGTCTACTACGTGTGATAATGCTTTATGCCCGCACATGAGATTATCAAGTCAAGTCTTTAACCCTTATTACGACCGGGGCAGGCACGGCGTGCTAATTAGCCAGGGTGTGTGGATGACGTTGAGTGTCGAGCACGCTAATATTTTCGACAGTGACGTCACCGAGGGCCCAGTTCTTAGTTATTAAGAAGCTAAATGTTGGTTTGTAACAACTGTTTCAATATTGTGAACAGCGCTCTCAAGATATTTCTAAAGTACGTCAATTTTGCGCTGTTTTAACCGTCCTTGTTAAGAAATTACATAAATGCAACATTAAGAACCAACGCCATTGTCAGAAAATGATGTTCCATAATATTTGGCGTTATCAAAACTGAACCAACATATACAATGTTGATAAGGTGTTGTTAGTACGGACGCCTTGCCGCGTTATAGCCCAGTAAATATCAATGCAACATCCAACACCGATAAGTTTCCCTCTATAACCCGCTAGGGTGCACGCAGATCTAATTTATATACACATTCTTTATCCATTTCATTCTTCCATAGCCCACGTCATTTAGCTCAAGATACATTCTCTCGTCAGGTGGAAGCTGAAAGCTGAAAGCACAGGATACGCTTGAATTACGTTGATGGTATTATGAACTAGGAACAGATTTTCTTTCATGAACACTGAATTGATTATGGATTTAAAAATCCGTATTAAATTGAAACCCGTTGAAACGTAAACAAGTTTACGATTAAATATCGGAATTCTAAAGAAACTTGTGATTACAAGATTAAATGAAGACGTTGGTTCGACCAAATATATATTTTTGGAAACGAGAAAAGTTGTGTAAATCTATTTCACTCGAATCATGACATAAAGTGGTTCCTTTCCTCAGCAACCTTGTGATACATGCGTGTGTCGAAGCTAATCGGCGGGTGGTTTTTTTCCAAACACCTGCATTTGATTGGCTAATGTCTCACTCATCTATGACGTCAGCTTCCACAAGGTTGATGTGGAATGATTTTAGTACAGCACAGTTGAAATCGCGTTTTCTTGGAAGTTCTGTAATTTGTGTGCAACGAACCGTTAAAACGTTGTTAGGAGAGAAGGTGCCAAGTTGATATAGAGTCGGGTAGCTAGAATAATGAATAACTAACTATTCAGTGCAGTTAGTCTGTTAGTAATGCACGAAATTATAGTTTCAGTTTAGTTTGTAAGTTTCATATTATCTTATTGAAACTAGAAAGTTTATTTTAGTTTCTCATCTCTTAAAGCAGTATAAACAACTTAACAAGTATTCTATATTTGTTCGTGAACGCAAGACTAGAAGTCATTACATAAAGACAATTGTGGTTCAGGTATATATTTAAGATGAAAAGTTAACAAATACAAGCTGTTGTCATTGGCAAGGGCGGGAAATTCTTGTTACTTGGTTACGGTCTGTATATTTGTCCAACAGTAAGTAGGCTTGAACATTTGTAGCTATAAATGCAAAATGGGTAGTTTTAGTTAACATCATGGTTCAAGTAGGAAATCAATTTAACTTTCTTCGCTTCTTAAATGTGACGAGGGTAAGAGTATGTGGGAGAGATATGGATGTAAGGAGGAATAAGAATGAACCCTCAATTGATATAACACACTATCTATACATGACAGCATATAATATAGAATTAATCGGCCTGTCAGTATCATCGTGAATGTTTATTAAAGAGGTAGTAAAACATTGAACAAGAGACAACATAAAGAACAACTTATAACCAGACAACGCTAGAAAAAAAGTACCAGTAGTTAAAACAGCTATAATTCCCAATTCTCCGAACATAGTATTTATATAGTAAAATACTGCCTCTGAATAATTGTTGTGCATTGGAGTTGGAAACATATTCCTCATCTGATGACGAAATATTCGTTACTCGGTTTCGAAAACTTTCGGCTTCCTTATGTCTTAATATATCTGATTAGTTGTGGCAACGTAGGCTGTTGATAAATGCAAATCCCACTCACACTCACACTTTTAGCATGACCATCCTTTACGTTTGATCTCGTAGATTTTTTCGTTGATTTGTTGTGTATGTATAGAATTCCCTCCCACCCAATTTCTAGAGCACACCTATAAATCTACGTAACGCACTTATTCCCGAAGTCTCTGCTCTAAAAATACTCACGTATCACCGTAGTGAAAGGAGGATGACTTATTTTCTCTAATTTTTCTTTCAACCCTTTTCTCTCTTCCATTATCACAGTAATCAATTTCCAGTTGAGTACGCCCGCTGAGGGCCGGGTTACTAAGGCAACCATCCAGCTCTTTCCTTCTCTTCTCTTCCTTTCAGTGAACATTTGAACAAAGTTGCGAAATGAAGAGGGAAGAAATATTGTAATTACCTTGCGTTCCGTTCTTTAATACTCCTGCTTTACGGCTTCTTGAGGTCCGTTAAATACTTGTTAGCTTATCCTCATTCGTGTACGGTACAGTCACTCTGTGTGTGAACGCCTGTGCTGGAACGAACATTCTGAAGGTGTATAATAATAATAATAATAATATATTTCTAGTTTATAATTCTGTATTGTGGTATTTACTATTTGGTTGCCTAAGTTTAAAACACGTATAATGTAATTTCTATGTACTTTTCCGTTGTGCCCTTCATTTAATTTTTGGTGAAAAATATCCACATATAGTTATTTATAGTTCCGCATAATTCCAAATGGTATTGAATGTCATTTGAAAGGTCAAACAAAAAGCCTCAAATATCATTTAATCTCATATCTATTCACTCTCTTCTAGCTAGTGGGTGTCTGGAACGTACACTCTTGAACCGGTTGAACGTACAATTAAATTAACAGCTTATGTGAAAAAGCCGTTCGTGGTGGCTTATGTATGGTTCGGACACACTTTCTAAGCGTATGTATCACCAAGGGACGTGGGTCCGAATCCCGCATAAGGCATTGGGGGTTTTGTAATTGTCCATCTTCATCCATCAGCCCTCTTCGTCTCGAATAGCATGGTTGCAATAATAGTGACAAAGAAACAAGAAGCATCATCGGCATCAACAAATGAACCGTATAACGGTTGTTTTATGCCGACATTACATGGCTCAATACTGATATCAAACTTATTGAATTCAAGAAAAAAAAGCGAATGGAATTAGTATATTAGTAGAAGAATTAGTAGAAAAATGCAACAATAGCTACAATCAAATTGATGTTTTTTTGTCCTGGAACTCAATAAGTTTGACTTAAGTATTGAACCTTGAGATGAAATTTGATGCTTCTTAACGCTTCTAAACTTTATTACCACTTACCAGCATTGTTTATTGTTTGAAAAAAAAATAACACCGCCAACTATATGACACCCAATCGCTTACAGCAGCAGTTTAATGGCGGCCGACTAAACCAACCAACCCTTATTCATTGGCGTGGTGGTAGCGTGAAACGGAAGCGTCGACAAACCACCCTCTTCCTCCGCGTCACGTACCAGCCCTAAAGGGAATCTGGCAACCCTGTCTGCATGGATTCTCACCGCCTTCTATAGCATCCAACCTCTCGAGATCGCTTGTTTGAAATTCTAATACACCGCCCGCTGTACTCTGATCGCGTTTTTCCTTTTCTATTTCCACGATGTGTGAAGCGCGTTATCGCCTTTTGGATTTCTACTTTTCCATTTTCTTTCATCCCTGTTCTTCTAACTCTTCTTTTAGCGGTGAATCTATAAGGCTGTGTAAAGTTAAAGTCTCTGAGGTGATGGAATCCATTTGTAGTGAGGTTTATTAAAGGTCCAAAAAAGCTCTCGGATGGTTCGAATTTCTCGCCTCTTTTTTTATCGGTTCAAATAACAAATTGAGTAACAACAAAGAGCTGGCGGCTCCTTGAATGAGTGATAGAATTACACACAAGTGAAGAGTTAGGAGTGGTCTGCGTTTTAAAGCACGTTTGGTTTTAGCACAAGTACCAATTATTATAGTCTATTATATTAGGACTTATTCCATATTTGTCTCGTTTTTGGTAACTTTTAATCTTGGTGAAGAATGAGTAACATTGTGAGGATAATAATTTTGTTACGTCACATCCATGACAAAACCAGGATTCAAACCTGCAACGCAGGAACAGTGGTTACCCCGACCAACGCCTAATCGACCACGGCCATGCACTACTCGAAGGAAGTTGTTTGCTCGAAACATTGCCACAGCTATGAACCAGTTCTCTATCGGGTTATGATGAGTATAAGGCTCGTTGTGGTAATATTATTTTTTGGTTTGCAATCGTAAAATGATTTGAAATTCAAGTTTCTGTCACAGCTGTCAACACACGATTTTTCGGAAGGCGGAAGCACAACTCTTTATGGGCGTTTATAAGCTTTGATGTAGACACCCTTAAGTCTTGTGCCGATGACGCCACAAGATAGTTATAACTAACAATACCGTTGGATTTGGCGTTTATACCTGAAGCAAAACGAATTGATTTCCGTTGGCTACTTTCACGTTTAACGCTGATGTCACATTATTTTCATAATTTAAACACTTGTTCAAAGTAAACTCCAACAACTAAGGGTTATCGAACCATATGGTCATCGCGAGACGAATGTACTGTAGTGTCCCCAAGGCGTTGTTTCTGCCCCGCCCCCTACTTGCGGTCACGGGCCCGAGTAATTCCGAGGTAATCCGAGCCTAATGGTACATGTGTAGTACAAGATCCCGAGCGGGGGGTGGGGCGTTCTCAATTAACCTTGTATAGACTTGGGATGCGAATACAGAATCGCTTTTAGATACATTGGCCAGCAGGGGTTCCGTGAAACATCTTAATTAACAAACAGAGCTGATGACGTTAGTAGGTATAGGCTATAGGTACAAATGTGAAACCAATACGTGGAAAGTTGTTATTATAATGAAACTTTTTCAACAATAACTTTTGCTATTACTTCACTATGATTATGATGATAGTAGTAATAAGAGATGTGCTTTATTAGCTATACAAACTAATTACCTTAGCATAACTACTTTTAGAATACCTACTAGTATTTTTAAGAAATCAGGAAAACGTAAATGTTATTAATGAAGAATTCGACTTATTACACGTTTTGCTTTTCTGGAAATCACTCAGTAACTTGTTATATTTATAATATTATATTTCTTGTACAATAAGATTGCACATGTAAATTATTACGAGAACTTTATCTGCATTTAGTGGAAATTAGCAAAAACAACCTATTTTAGCAGTAATGCCACTTTTCATCATTAACTAACAAACATAAACTGTTAAGATAAACACACAACACAACATATCAAATGATCAATCAAATTTCTTTACATTTAACATTTTTACAGTTGTATAACTTTGAACCAAAAAATACACCTCTCCACCACCTATAAAATTTAGATGAATCAACACTAAATCTAATTTTCCTACATTTAGTATTTATAGTTTAACTAAAAGGCGGCTCTACCGACCCTGCTGTGGGATGCATGAGCTGCCCAATGAAGCGACGCACCCCCTATTAATGTCTTAACCTGGTGAGCTTGATTGCTCTAGTCTTCAGTCTTCACACGCGCCGCATGGCAGGTTGATGAAGGGTAGCTTGTCATGAGTGTGAGGCCGGCGTACTCCAGCCATGAATATTAGATGCGGCCTGTCCGCCTCGCCTCATAGCTCAGAAGTGTTGCGTGCACACACACTTGAATTAGCATTACACCTCAAAGGAATAACTTATTATGCTGAAACGGCCGCTACTCGGGAAAAAAATGCAAACGTTGCTAAAATTATGGAGATTTTTTAGAAAATGGTTGTCAGGTAAAATATTTCCTGTCAAAGGGATGTTTTTGAAGGGGGTTAATACTATTGAGGATAATATCAAAAAAAAGGCTGCAAAATAAATAATGTATTCTGTTTTGATAAAATTATAAAGAATAACTCAGATTGTCAAATTTAATCCAAACAATACCAATCACGCAACTTTTTAAATTTTGATTCTTAATGTCATTTTTTAAAATACGAATAAACACCATTTTAATTCTCAAACTTTTGAACTTTTTTGTGTCGAACACAATAATATAAAATTCACAAAAAAAATCTAAAATTTGTGTATACATACTTGTTTCGTGCAGGTTGTATGCAATGTAGTATATATGCAATGTTGAGGTGCCGGTTGTGTGCCGGGGACGTATGTGAGGTGCCTGAGTGCAGACTGGTGTCAACATCGACACCACAAGAGTGTAACATAGCCTCTTCTCGATCACGGGCTTTAAAACGAGATCTCCAAGTATATTGATCGCGAGTGTGACTGATGGGCGTCTGGGGTTGTTATAAATGTTGTTTCCAATATCTTACGTTGAATGGAGGTCCGACGATGTATGCTACGCTCCTCTATGGCCGCCATATTGTATGATTGCTCGTTTGCTTATATTAACGTTGTGCGTGTTCCTGTGAGGTAGGCTATGTATACATCGCCTGGCGTCTGTCGTTGATACTGATGGCTAAAGAAAAAAGGTACTAACTTATCTATGCTTATACTGAATGGTCATTTTTTTTCAAATTAATATTCTTAATCCATTTATTTTCGTATCCCATCATTGTGCGTGTTCCTGTGAGGTATCTATTGTATATATCGCCTGGCGTCTGTCGTTGATACCGATGGCTAAAGAAAAAAGGTACTAACTTAACCAAGCTTATACTCAATGGTCATTTTTTTTTAGAAATTAACATTCTAAATCCATTTATTTTCGTATCCCCTGTGACGTTTTCGTGTTGCTTTGAAGAGACAGAAAAAAGAGTCAAACATGCTTATTAATATTTCATCTAGTTGAGATTGACATTCGTCTTTGTTTATTTTCTTTTCGGTTGCGTATCAATAATGTAGACCAGTTCCGCTCCACCCATGAAAGCTTGTGTAATTCTCTTTGAGCGCCGGCGAATACATACTTTGTCAACATTTTCCATCGAATCTTTTAAACGCAGCTCGAATCCTATTTCCCGTGCAAACGAAACATATTTTCATTTTATGACTGATCTGCATGGTTTCGTTCGTTTATATATTTTTTTTTATCTTAACCCGCTCCACATTTATCATACAAACGAGAAAAGTCTTTATGTTGACTTTGCTATGCTCGGTATTCGGCGGAATTCACTTTTCCTTTTATACGATTCTTTTTTCGTCTTAGGTTGGATAACGTTTTTACTTGGAATTTTCACTTGAGGGGGTTTGAATTTTTGAAACATCGGAACATCAGTAAGCGAGTTCTTTATTTTTATACCGTGTGGTACTTGATACGCTAAAAGCGTACTTCTCGGCAGAAGTAAAAGTCTTCCTTTACTGTCTTAGTTCAGCTACTTGGTTGATATTGCCGCATTTACTTCAACTTTCAGTGAGACATTTTATTATCATATATCGTTCAGATCAGGGTAGACCCTGAGTTCACGAGGGGTATAGAGAAACTCATTGTTATAGGGGTAAACATCTGTTGTACCGGTACATACATGTACTTGAAGGGGCTGTAGTACCGGTACACACTAACATGTACATGTACTTGATGGGACGCATATTTTGTACTGAAATCAATGTTTTCATGAGAGTTTTCGGTGGCTCATTGGACTCTAGAGTTAATTAATTCATGATTCTATGCAGATGCGTTTAATTCCCAGTTTGGGCCAGATTTCGTCAAACTTCGAAACTCGAGTAAAATATGTCTACGATTAGTAAACGGTGACTTTGCAGACGTCATAGCAACGAAGCATAGATAAAAAAATATGTCCCACACTGAAAATGAGTTCTTGTAACTGAGTGGGTAGACATAGACAATAAATACACATTCATTTTAATATAGTGGGTTTTGAGATTTTCTAAAATGTCGTATGACAATGTTACAGAAAAGAATATCTCGTATGCGAGTCATTCAATTTTGCATGTGCATATAATTTTAGGTCAGGATGGTGAAACACAAGTTCAGGAACGTGTGCAGAGTTTCTCCTGAATTTATTCCAGCCATATTGTATGTGTCAAAAAGAGTGATTGTGGACATAACTTTTGTCTCGCACTCGGCCGTTTCATTATACCCGCATTTCATGTGGGCCCTCTAACTGATTGCCACTCGCAACAGAGAAACATGACAACAAATGTGTGTGGATTTGATTTGCTTTTGTTATCGGCGACATCCGTGTCACATTGTGTATGTATACTAGCTACAGTGCTTTCCAAACTGGGGGTCGCGAAAATATTTTGGATAGTGAATATTTTGTAATTGTTTTTATTTAAATGTAGAACTAAAAAAGGGATAATAATAAGACAAAATATATGGGAATCGCCCTTTCCGCAGCAGGGATGCCGACTAACGAGAGAACATTCAGACAGGTTATCAAACGCTTTCGTGCAAAGCCACACAATTGAAAGGTCAATTACCAACGCAAAGAAAGTAAAATAAGTTTTACTGTATGGGTCTCTGTTATTTTGCTGATCAAAAAACAACTAATTCTGACTAAAAATAGACATTCTGTTTTGGTTAGGTTGACGTGATTTTGATCACTACTTTCTTGAAGAGATGGCTAACTGACAACAAAACAAGTGGATTGAGAATCTCGACTGGGATTTCAACAAAAGCCGACGAAGATCTCAATTATCGAGAGGTTTTGACGTCGCTTAGAAACAACTATTTACTGCAACTACTACATAGAACATCTCCAGTTTGTCTGTTGCAGTATACACCTAGTCTCGCAGTGTCATTATCCGCGGTTCTCCTCGCTGTAACGTGTTGGCTCCTTACACAAAGCACCTCGTATTGAGTTCACGCTATTTATCTAAACGTGCTGACGCTGTACTCAAATAATTCCCTTACGGTTGAAGAATCGTTTTATAGTAAACGAGAAGCTCAATACAAAACAAAAAAAACTCTCTAGTTTGGTTTGTAGTTTGAACACGTTGGGGATAGATTGCAATGGTTGAGTGGTGTGTGTATATATATATATATATATATCTTAGAATCTGGTTCAACCCCGTTTCAACAGATAAATAGCCCTCCCCCTTCAACCACCCACGACCCACCCCACCCAGTTTCCTTCCGTGGTGTGCTATTTGACTAGAGCATGCACTATATTTGTTTTGTAATACCAAGTATTCATTATCTAAATGCACAGCAGTTAGCTCGCACCACTTTCAATAATACGTGTGAAGTGCTGTAATATCAAGCCCGCATACGTCTTTGTCTTTCATTTAGGTAGCGGGGGGGGGGAGGAGGGGGGGGGGGGTCTTAGAAAGCCTGAGGCTCAGAATATGTGTCTTATTGTCCCCCAGTAATCAGTGGAAAGCCCTTGTTGCCATAGAATTCTTTTATACCCGCTATTTTCTATAAGCAGAACTATTTCCTAAACAATGGGCTTTCCTAATTTAGGGGACATCTATGCATTCGGGCCTTAGTGTTATATCAATAGCCTTACAAAATCATAGAAACCGTTCCTCTAACAAAATTATGATCTAAAACTCTTGTGTATTTTTTTGTTTTGCTTATGCTATAGATACGCCATTTTAGGGCTTTGTCGTTTATTATTATTATTATTTTATGTACAGTCGTAGCCGATTTGTACTCATCCTAGCATTCGCTTTTCGAATGGTGGAAACTGACTTTATCATTCAACTCTTGTTCTTGCACGTAAAGCCCGATTCACAATTGAAATAAGACTTGCAATAAGAAACCGTGAAATAGTGAAATAACAAGCAACTGGTTCACAACCGACGACTATAGTTGCTTATTTCAGTAGTCAAAGCGGTGCCTTAATTGTGTACTTACTATCATTGACTACAACAGCAGCAAAATATCCGGTACCACTGTTCTTGTTTTGATTTCCGTAGTTGACCATCTAGTATGGGTCTTCTTAGTTCTGATTGGTTCGTCATAAGGTGCATCATGGGAAGTTTAAATAAGAAATTGAATTGATTCAATTCTTATGACTATTTCAATCCACTGTGACGGATGTGAACCACAGCATTGTTATTGTATGTTCCAATTCGCTTAAACCTTATTGCTATTTCACTTAACCATCTTTTATTTCAATTGTGAACCACGCTTAATGTGCGCCTGCACACACATAGATGCAAGAGTTGGCTAAATAGTAGCGCCGCTCTCTCCTGTGATATGTCCGGCGCTCGGTCGGCCCTTTCTTGATCATCATTACTCTTGTCCGTTGACCGCGTGACAACGCAGAGCCGGCCTGCACCGAAATAGACGTCACCGCGACGCCAGGGCTGGCCAAACATGTAGACACCTGTTAGACCGTACTCGCTGTCGTCAAGCAAAGATGTATCATCTCTCGTTACGTATTTGTGTATTCAGTGGCGCATTAACAGCTTGCGCACGGCTGCTTCCCTGCGACACTAGCGCGGCGGAGTGGTAAACTGGTAGACAAGTGTTGTAAGACCTATCTTTAAAATTTTAGAAAACTACCTCAATACTACTTTATCGACCCTTGCTAGGTCCACAGCCCATAGGCGTAGGAACTACACGCGTATGTTTGCAGCAAGAAAATTGGTCGAGTTTCGTTACTGAATAGTGAATACATTCCTTACACTGTGTTTGTAGCTTTGTACATGACTCTGCGAAATATATAAATCAATGAGTGTAAAGATATCTTCTTGGAGTCAGTCAATTAGTGACTGATAGTTAACGATCGTGTGTTCATTACCTGGAAATTCGGAACACAGCGGGTGTGACAAATGAGGTTTGTGCACAATACTAAGCGGAATATACGAATTTGTGAAAGAACCTGGAATTTTTCGTTTTTTGTTGTGACAGCTGGCATGAAGGGTGCGGTAGATAAGAACCTGAGGTCGGTATGAGACTAGTTAACGTGGAGACTAGTAACTAATATGCTTCGTTCTTCGTATGTTACGTCCTATATATGTGATCCATTTGAATAGGCCTATGACACGAGTTGCAGAGTATGTTTGTTTTGTACACGCCTCATCGCTCAGGATTCATAGGTACGTCTGTCTGTATGATGATGTGCCAGCAGGAAACGTTGTTTACAATGCGACGCTACCTGTTGGGACGTCTTTGTACTAAACTGCGCGGCGCTCTGGCAAACGGCCCACAACGATAGATCTCTTCCTAACGCCGAATATAATACACTCGACGGTCACAATCTCCGCGCTTTCTATCACCGAACCCATCACACAAAGTGCGCCTCGTGAGACGACTGATCTCTACGCTGCGGTGACGGATTGGTTACTAATATCTGATCGAGTGACGAATGACGTGATCCCGCCCATACAATGGTCCCGACGTCCACACTGCATGGGAAGATGTGGAAGTGTTTGTGGAGGCGAGTTTACTTGTGGGAGGAGATTTACGGAACAGGGTTGGCCAAACATTGGCGACCCGATAACACACGTGGTCAGCAGCTATCTCACTGTCCAAGATAATGATGAAGACCTGCCAGTTTAAAACAATTGTTAGAATACTGAGCATGTCGTCAGGACAGACGTTTCATTTGAGACCGAGTCGGAGAATCTTTATGTTGTCATCAGCAATTCGATTATACAATCCGCGAACGAAACGTGCTCCCTCCTCCCTGCCCCCCCCGCACATCGTTATATATTTACGTATTCCCTCTAATGTAGTTTACCATCTTAATCCATCATATTATGTAATATAATGTGAAAACGTAATTATGTATACAGTGTTCGAGTTTGTTGAATGGAACGTTATCAAGAGATGTTAATATTTCAAGTTGCGGATACGACAGCTCAAAGCAGAGAATTCCTTTACTGAATGGAATAAAAAAGAAAGAAGTTAAAACAGCTTTATCCAGCAGTGAGCATAGCGAGACAAAAGAACTATTTACTAAGGTAAATCTTAAAATAGATTTATATTGATCCACGATATACATAAATGTAATGCTAGGAAGGAACGCATGCCAAAATCGAAGTGCATGTAATTATCGTAGCCATTGAAAACCGTAGTCTGATCGAAGAAAGCTTCCAAGGTGATCTCACTCACGAAGACATTGCTCTTCTATCTCCCCACCTTTAAGTGCTACACGAGCTCCTGCCCCCTCCCCCCCCTTCTCGTCAGCCATTATCAACGTCATACTACATCTATGCGAAGTGCCATCTCCTCGGCGTGTTACTTTAGATGTACGGACGTCTTGCAGACAGAACGCAACGGTAATTATGTAAATTGTGATAATTAGGGTTACTCTGATTATTCGAAATATCACTCGCAACCACACAAGGCAACTAAATTGGACGACGTGATTTTGTGTGCGAAGTAAAGGTTGTTAGGCAGTTCCCATGCAGTGCTCGGTTTCGGCCTTTACCGGGGTATACGATTACACGTGTCTCACACGTTGTTTCAAGCCGGCTATAGATCATTCCGGTGTATGCCACCTCTACACATTCATTTCTATTCATTGATGAATTGTAATTTATTTACTATAGTTTTTGTTTTACTCTTTACATACAATATTGTGCATACGTGTTGTGGCGCTTGTATTAATTTGTCACAATTAACATAGGACTTAATTGGTTGTTATCGGGACAAGTATTCCAATATTCAGTGCGATATTGTTTAAGCTACCAGTGAGATTTGAAATATAAGTTGAATATGTGGTGTCCGTGTGTATCTCATTAATATGGTGCTGTGTGTTGTCCCAAGCCGGCGATACCTCTCGTGGGTGTGTTGTTTTCATCGCGTGATTGATCTGTTATTTATCTCCGTAATTGAATGTCAACGTTTGTATTGGTTCATTTTGAAATGAATGTTTTGATTTATATTTGTTTCGACTCTATATTGCTGACATTAGTTATCGTATTGACGAGTGCGACGCGTCACGCAGAGGTGGAGATGCGGTTTGGTGGAGGTGCCGGTCACACAGGTTCCGTTCCTATCTTTAATTTTAAGACGTTTTGTTTCAAGATTTGGAGTCCCGGTGTAACAGAATATCTTTACCCTTGGAATATTATTACTCAGATTGCGTTACACGTTGCGAAGCGAACTTCAGAAGAAAACGTGGGATCTCAAAATAACCTTAACCTAACCTAACCTAACGTAACCTAACTTATCCTAACCTAACTTAACCTAATCTAACCCAATATAACCTTAGTATAACGTAGCTTAACCTTTTCTTTGTTCGCAACGTGTAACGGCTGCTTGACTGAGTACGGGTATTAGTAATGATGGCTATGCGTAAAGATATTCCAATCCACCGGGATGGATATTTGTTATATCGAACCCACGACCTTCCGAGTATGATTTCTTGTACAGTTTCACCTCTGCCTGCGCGAGTAGAGACACGTCCGAGACTTCAAGTTCTATCCCTGCAATTTGTCGGGACTAATAACTTCCTGATCGAACTTGGAAAACTTTTGTGTGACTTATACGTTAGATGTTCAGTTCGGCACTGGAAGAAGTGAAACGAGTTTTCCAATCAGTGGCCGTGTTTCACGCGAGCACGAGTGTAACATGTAACATGCAGCATGTAACACGTAACACGGACGCTGATTGGAGGACGCGCTTTCGCCCAGCTTGCAACACCCATCGCAGATCTGTTAATCAAACATGAATTTATCTAGGAAATAAGCTAGGAGCTTTTTATTTATCAAACACCTATAATCTATAATCTGCCATTTTCCATGTTATAAACAATGCATCAACGAACAACAAATAATACAGATTGTAATTGGCCGTCTTTGTAACTTAGATGATTAGTGCGTACCCGCCCGGTACCTGGGTTTGATTCCCAGCGGGGTCAGATTTTGTACTTTCTTTCTTATGTCACATAAAATCATATCTCGCAGTTTCCAAAATTGGTGACCGATGGATGTGAATGTGTTAACACACAAGGCTCTAATGCGGAAGGTCGCCGGTTCGATTCCGCCCACCGCGGCAATCTTGACAATTTGGGTTTTCCAAGAAACAGTCGTAAAGAGGCAAATAGTGGAATTGCGTCCTGCTAAAAGCCCTTGGACATTCATTCCCAACTATTAAATCACCCTAACATACCTATAGTTAGTCACTTGAAGAGGAGCACATCAGGTAAACTTGGTGTTCACCCTATATAGTTAATTTCTTAAATAATGAACTCTATTCTTACCCAGTGCCAATCAGTGCCAAGTCAGACATTAGAATCCTAAATTAAAGGCCTGGTGGAATGAAATATGACTTCAAAGTTTTATGAACAACGTTTTCTGTGAAAATTAATGAACTAGCTTGGATTCACAAAGTTTCTGTCTTAGTGTCTTAAAATTTTAGCGAGATAAATCTTTGCTGGGTGTTCTACACTTAATAAATCAAACATTCCTTCTACATTCAAGTAGTTTGATTTCAGAAATTAATTATTTTGTCGAAATTTATGAATGTGACGTAAAACATTGTCATGATCTATCTCGCGGAAATAAGCTTTGCTAAGAAAGCTTCTGAGTTACGCACGTTTCAATGACTGCATGTCCTGCTATTCAATTATTAGTTCAGAGCAAGATATTATCAAGACTTACAGATATTCTAAAACAAAACGATTGAAAACACATTACATTTGGAGCCGATTAGAATGTGTTGATATTATTGTAATGGTTTTGTTTTATCTAAACAAAGACAATTTAACACGTATACTTTTTTTGAAAGTTGGCTATCTCTAGCCCCAAATCAATCCTTAAAGTTTTATATTGAATGTAATTTTAAAGATATAATCAAAAAATCTCAATTTTCCGTCCTTCCACGCTATTTGTATGGAACACTCTGAAGGAAAGATTTCACTCCTCTCGAGTCTATATTCTCATGGATAAAACATTTCTTAATTGTTGTTTCAAGACGTACCCGACAACTGTTGTCATATGACGTCGGCAGAATAACCAGATCCATCACACACCGCTGGGTTGGTCATAAGGGGAATCAGTGGGGAGTCGGTATGAATGATACGGAGTTTGAGAAAATATACTAAGACGAAAAGAAAAGGAAAATTTAGCAAGATGATAATGTGAGGAAAAAAAGGTGGTTAAAGATATGTAATAGAGCGCTCTTTGCGTGCCCGGTCACCACGAGAATAAACCGTGCATCACACATTTTACTTATGGAATGTTTTCTTTTTGGCATGTTTTATTTTATTTTTTCCCACAAAACAAAAATATGTCCCTTTATCATTTTATTATTAACAATTTGTATTCAATAATTCTGTAAACATATTTTGTGTTATATGTTTGTCTGTAGTATTAGGTATTATGTTCCTGTATTCACATGTGTATTATTTGATATGTAGGCTACATTAGCATAGATTTTAGATAATAGATATATATTTAGTTAAATCATTCTAGGGCATCAAGCATTTTACATGTAAATAGTAAAAAAATAATATCTTAAAATTGTAATGCTTTAAAGAAGCCCTTAAATAATAGTAATAATAAAAATAGAAAAAAAAACCCACCCCGACCGGACGGATATGAAAGCAAACGGAAAATGCCGGTGGATAACAAATGGTGGAGGTGCCGGGTTCAAAACGAGAGATCAACTTCCGTGATATTTACGAACAAAAACGATTCAATATTTTTTCGCGTCCATTCAGTAAACCCGAGAGCCAGGGTGAAATATCGCGAGATCCAAAAAATTTACACGGTTCTATATACTACGTAAACATGCCGGGCTTTTATTCCGGAACAACCAGATGCTGTGTTTATGTTAGGTGATTCTGAAATCAATGTTGATTTTTCTGCAGCTCCCACAAATAAAAAGTTATTTTCCATATTTTTACTCCCCCTTATCAGTATAATTGAGTTGAATCAAATTATAGGTAAAAACTCAGTTTCAATTTTTTAAAATTCTATGACTGGTTTAAAATGTCAGAATAAGTATGCCTAAATTGTTTTCAACGTTGGCACCACCAACCAGAAGCATTTTATAGTTTGGGGTAATAACTCTATTGACTTGTGAACATGTTATAATATTTCCGTGTTCTCGTAGATTCATTTTATTTATTTATTTTCCTCTTTTTGTACATTACACATTTGGATTTTTTTCTTGGTCATGCGGAAATTACCTGAACCAATAAACATCATATCATTATAGAAGCTGACTCACTGGTAACAACACCAAAGTTAATTTTGAATTAATAGCTTTAACATTCGAAAACGTGCCATCACCCCGATGGCACGTGTTGCCAACTTACCGAATTTATTACGGTACCGTGGTAAAAAAAAATAGCAATATGATAATATGCAAAAAGGCTAATTATAACTCTTCTTTAAAAAAATGAGTGCTTAAATATTATCTGATGCAGTATAAGTAAAGTTTTATAGCTGATTATTAAAACAAAATTATTATTAGCACTGAAATATGGCTCAAAATGTCATCGGAAAAAGTACGTTTTTCTCTTACTCAATGTTCAACACAGATTAACGTTGACGTGACGTCCGCCATTGCTGCATCTAAACTGTTGACTCAATTTCAGGATGTTTCCTGCATGTCCTGTCGTATAGCTATATTTAATGGGTTTATAACACGTTGCACCTGACTGGTATAAAAATATTTAATAATATTTTAAACTCCCGACGTCCAAACAGATTTATCACCCCCCGGTTGCTTTATGCGACGTCCAGAATACGCCCATAAAACCGCGTTCGTCTTGAAAAACCCAACGGGCCACAAAAATTGGAAGAGCATATTAATCCACATGGCGATAAATAAGACTCGTATAAATGTAATTGTAAATCTGCTGATTATTTTATACACACTGCTCTTTTATCTGGCGGTTAAAAATAGCCGCGTGTAACGACGCCAATAAATTATAACGACGCGTGTTTTGCTTCTCAGTGGCGTCTCGGTTTTCTTGCGGGTAAAGAAGTAACGGACGAGGTGAGTAACTAATGTGCCGACGTCATTCGCCTTCAGCGTATTCGTTTTACTGGTCTCGGACGATTTAGTGGGTTTCCCGCGATTTTGTCTTATCTTTGGACAACGACATGAATAACACGCAGATATTGTGAGGTTATGTCATTGGCTCATTCCTTTTATAATTGCGTTCACCTTGATTGAGATCTAGGGAATGTTCCAATAGCTTCCCTAGCATACTAACGCCACAATTAGTAACAATTAGTTACAACAGTAGTTAATTGTTGTGTTAGTCAGCGAAGTTGGCGGAGCAGGTCAAAATAGAGGTTCTTTACTCGAATATGACAACGTGCTTTCTTTTATCTAAGCTTTTAGCAGATAATGTAGTTGTAGTCAACCATGGATAAAGGCTGCTCTATTTTTATTTGTGTACATTTTATAATAATATGATAGTAGTTTTTAAGACTGCTCAATTTTTATTTATGCAATTTTTTACAAATCGTCTCGTTTCTAAGGTACTTCAAGAAAAAGCTTCACCCAAAAGTTTCAAAAATATATTTTTTCCACGAAAAGAGGGGAAAAATTCGAAAGGTAAAACAAACAAAACAATGAGAAAGATTACGGGTGTTTGACTACTGGAGACTCGTGGGAGTGGCTCTGCTAGCGGCGATTTAGTAAACCTCGCATACGTACGTGAGGCTGCTACGGACAGAGGCAGTGTTGCATCCATCTCCTCTTCATACAAGCACGTTTTCAATTCCGCTCTTATTCGGCGCTCGCGGCTCCAGTTTCCGCTGTGCGCGAATACACAGAGAGATGGTACGAGTCACCCTAGGCTCTAGCTAGCTCACTCACGCAGGGATGAATTAATTGCGTTCTCGCTCGTATCACCTGACATTCATTGCACCCCCGCTATATATACGGTAGCGTCGTCGCGTCAGATATATTCTCTTCTCTTCAAGTGAAAATACGGATTCGGTAGCTCTGATTTTACGCTTTCAAAACAATAATACAATATACTGAAATTCTAAGTGTACATCAATGTGATGGATAAAGTAGACCCGTACAGTTTATTGTTTTCGCTGATAAATTTCCATTTTCCAATTTGATTTTCCGTTTGAAAGCATAAACATTGAACTGTTAAGCGTTATGCAAAGTATGTTTATTTTCACGGACACATTTCCACTTACCTATTTGATTTCTCGATTTCAAAACAAAATTATATAGAACTGGAGTGTGCATGTGTGTTATTTGGAGAAGGGACGTACATTTATTTCTACTGTCACATTTCCATTTTCCGATTTAGTTTCCTGCTGTGAAAACAAAAATATTGAACTATTACAATAGA